>BROE01000020.1:17936990-17970423 GCA_036571765.1 Plecoglossus altivelis
GTCCGGTGGGCGGAGTTGTTGGCCGCGCACTGGAGGTCCATTTTATTCACAACTACAATACAGACCACACCCCACGTAAACACACAACAATCTATAGTCAGTTGGCTTACATCGAAATGGGGTGCTGATTCATCCAGCCACACCCATGCACCAAGACGCTTGATGAAGTCAATCTAAGACCCTCTTAGATCCTGTTAAACTGGCAGCTACCCCGGTTGCAACAGCGAGCTAGAATCAGAATCGGTTTTCATTCGCCATGTAGATTTGCACAAACATGGAATTCAGTGTGGCAGGATGGTGCACAAAGCAAACATGTACGGATCTTAAAGAAATAGGCAAGTACGGTAAACTAACTATCCATCCATCCATACATATCTTACTGGGCGAATCCCTGGAATTGCAATGCCGCTTCTTCCCATTGAGGGGTCACGGGTGACTGGAGCCTAACCCAGTAGCTTTGGGCCATAAACTAACTAATTTTTTAAAAGAACGGTCTGAAGTATAAAATTAATTCATTGATTGTGTGTTTTCATTGTGTGTTCATCTATAAATAAAAGATACGAGTATAATGAGAAGATGAGAGGTATGTTGACAATAGTACAGATGAGGTCAAGGTGCCTTGTGCAGCGTGTAAGGAGGCTATAAGGATTGACTGTCAGTGGTCTTGTTGAAGAAGACAGTTGCAGATGGAAAGAAACCGTTTTTATGGCAAGAGGTTTTGGTCCTGATGCACCGCAGCCTTCTGTTACAGCTAAGCTAGCTGTTACTGTTGAATTAGCTGTTACAGCTAAGCTAGCTGTTGCCGTTGAATTAGCTGTTACAGCTAAGTTAGCTGTTACTGTTGAATTAGCTGTAACATTTAAACTAGCAGGCTCACTTGCTGCAACAGCAGTTACAGTTACACTCACTGTTAGTGTTGAACCAGCCATGACTGTTTCTAGCTCCTGATTTCTGTATATCAAAAAAACTGCCAAGAGTGAAACTCTGTGTCTCACAGCAGCCAGACTGTCAGTCGGCCAGTCAGGATGCCAGCCACCAGCCAACCAACCAGCTAACCAGTCCCCCAGGTAGCCAGCCAGCTAACCAGTCAGCTAACCAGGCAACCAACCAGACAGCCAATCGCACAGACAGAAAACCAACCAGGCAGCCAATCAGACAGACAGTAAACCAAACCAACCAACTAGGCCAGTGATCTGGAGAGCTGTTACCACCCAAGGAATGCAGTGGTATGATTATTTAAACATGAACACATTTTCTTCGATTATCAAAATTCTATTATGCAGTTGATAGTTCAAATTCAACCTGTTTTCTGTTTATAAAAAGCTTAATGAGAACTGACATCCATGAGAACTTGAATGTATGTATGAATGGAAAAAACAGTTGAGAGAATCTTCTCATTGAAAATACTATAAGAGTTTACCAAACTATATAATGTAATTTATGGCTGTTTACTAACCAGTGCTGAATTGAACAGTAACAAATATGAGCATATTCTAACTGGTACTGGACTATAGTCTACTTAAATGTTTACTAACTAGCACTGTACTGCAAGTGGCGTTTTTTAGAACCCTTCAAAAAGTAGTATTTTATAATGACTGATAACAAGAACTATATTTTATCCAAATTTTATGACAAATTGTATTTTATTATAACTATAAAAAACCGAATTTTAGTGACAGAAGTTCATTCTCTCTGGTGCTGATCTACATTAGCTCTTTGTTCTAAGCAGTATTGTACTCCAGTAAAAAGTCTTTCTAGTGTCGAACTATTAAATCTCAACCCATTCAAACTAGCGTGGAAACTATGTCAACTCCTACTGTAAGCAACCTTTCACTCCACAAGAATCTAGGAAGCTTTCTCACCCAGATCCATGTCGGACGTCTCAAAGCTGCGTGTCTCTTTACAGGTGAACAGTTGGCTGATCTGGACGCTTTCTCTCCAGCTGAAGGGAATCTGAAGAGATGAGCAAGTCGCTGTGCTCTTAAACACTTCCAAGGGAGGCAGTTCCATGGAAAAGTTATGGTCACTGAGTCAACCATTTACACTCCCTCTGTTGGGGAACCTGTTGGGTCTGTCACACGATGACAGGTCAGGTACAATCTGGATCATTTAGGAAGACAGGGACCCCTCCCTCTCCCACCTTCCGTGGTGGGAATACACATCCATGCCTCCATTACTGTTCAGTGACTTGCTCAGGGTCAGTTTAAAATCGCTGACCAAGAACCACATTTTCATATCTCATCTGGGGGTTTTTTATTGTCAGAGTTTAAACCAAACAAATTCACTAGAGAATTCATGTCCTTTATTGAACAACAGATCCACACATTATAGCAGTTCTAAAAGTGAGGACTGTACAGACGTCCAGTCCGGTACAGTGAGTTACAGATATAGAACTGTTATTGTCCTATCTACAGGCTGAAAGAGTAACATTTTTTGGTATTGTGACTGATATGTTTCATTTCTTGCTTGTACTATACTATACTATACTATACTATTACTATACAATACAATACATTATACTTACTATACTGTACTGTATGTATATAGCTGTACTTTTCTGTGCTTTCAATACTTGTACTATACTATAGTATAGTATACTGTACTATAGTATAGTATACTAAGTCTGGTAGCCATCAGTTACAGAAGTTGAACTACATTGTACTGTCTTGCAGTTTGCTATTTAAATATATATGCTATATTTTATACTATCTAACATAACATCAACATTAACAGTGAGCGCGAACTTTTTGGCTTTTGTGGTGTTGATAAGCGCAAATTCAGTGAACCGGTGTGTTGGTGGGGCAGTTATAAAATTATCTTTCGGAAACGGTCTGTGTAGAGTTAAAGAGAGGCGGGACTGTCTATGAAAGATTATGGAACATGATAACATGTAATTAAGCGCTTATTCAGGTGCACCGCCCATTTTAGATGTTGGTGAGAGATTGAAAAGATATTCAGTACACAGCCACAAGACTGTGACAAGAACTACTTATGACCACAACTGACACATTCAACTGAAAGCAGACAGCAAGAGTGCCCATTTCCATGTAATCGAAGTGGTGACCTGGTGCTTACGTTACTTCGTACATCAAACACTAATTGAAAACGGCAAATCTGTTCCACCCAATTATTTTGTTTACAATTAAATGTAGTGTAACGGCTGTGTACTCAATTAAAAAAAACTGTCTAACCAACTTTGAAACAAACATGCCCGGGATTAATTATTTATTAATTATTTAATGTAGTAGTTTAGTTACAAGCAGCAAAAAGCTTGCTTTGCTTTCAGTGAGTTCATGTGCTTTTACAAGCTATATCGTTCAAATGTGTAGATTCAAAGACACACTCCACCCTACCTTTTGTAAGTCAAAGGGACTTCAGAATCTGAATCGGTTTTATTCGCCATGCAAGCACTCCAGCACAGAATTATATTGTGGCCAGGGAAGTGCAACATGGGACATAATCTATACATATATATATGTTTATATATTATATATATAAACATCATATATATCATGTATATATATGTATGTATATACCCATACAATATAAGATGAACAATATATTCACCCTCCGTATGATTAAACAGCCAAACGCAAGATAAACAATAACAGATGTCCATATTATTTCAGCAAATGGACAACCATCCCAGAACATCCCCTGTCCTTAGACCCTCCTTCTCAGCAAGGAAAAACTACACAAAACCCTGTGGGGAAAAAGTAGAAACATCGAGGAGAACCACAGTGAAGTAGAGATCCTACTCCCATGGACGGACAGGCTGTAGATGCTAGAAGTTTTCATTCACACCTCATTGCGTGGTTACCGCTACTGTGCAGTATTTCAGTCTGTCACACCAAACCACCAGTTGTGTTCACACACTGCTAATGTCTGTCTCTCTGTAACATGGGTCTGCTGCACTCCAACACAGGTCCACTGTTGACAGCCATCCTCTTCCTCTGTGAGTACATCTTTTTATTGTAACAGGCAGATATGCATATGTTTGACGCCGTACAGAAACACTGTTTAATTTCAAGGTCTCGTTTGAGAAGATGGTAGCTCCGAATAGATGAGTTATTGTTCATCTTACTTCCTGTCATTTTATCTAGGTGCTGTTAGCTGTCAAATGCTGAAGGTTAGTAACTCGAGAGCTATGAAATGAAGAGAAAAGACTATGAGGAATAATTTAATACATATTTATGAAAAAATACGATATATAATAATAATATATGAAATGTATTTTCTGATGATGTTTACGCCTGCAGAGAAGGCCTTGCTGGCCCCGACGGCCCACCACTACACTTGTGTTAAATAGGTATTTAAAAAAAATGTCAAACCCCCCAAAACAATCGATGACAAGCCGTTTTACTTGAATGGTCGTTTGAATTACTGAAGTGACAAAACGGTATTACGGCTCTATTTTGCGTTTGTCAACACGGATCGCAAAATAGAAAAAACAATGACCACAAGGTACACGGACCATTCTAATTCCAAGTATTGCAAGCCTGTCTCGAGCTGAAGACTTTCCAGTTAGAGGCGCTCATTTTTTAAACTGTAATTTATCATTACACTAGAAGGGGCAGTATTATTTGTTGTCATGTAAGTAACTGAAAGTAGAAAAATATCAAAAAGATTTGCTCTTAGTATTAATAGAGAGAATGATATGTTGCTAGTAGCCTAAGCCTACAACGTGTAAAGTTATTACAAGGTTTGAAGCGCAAATGTACACCGACCGGTTACTAGGGCAACAGTATCGATAGTTCTCGACACAATCTAGCTACCTTACTGTACAAGTACACTTTATAGAGTAGAGCAAAATAAACATACAAAAGCATCGTACAAGTAACCTTGGCCTAGATACACGTAGGCTAATACATTATGGTTTAACATACATGATTCATATATGACAATATACATGATAAGTAGGGAAATGTTTTAATTTCGGCAGTAACTGTAGCAAAGTGAGTGAAGACAGAGTCGACGGAGGGTGGAGGAGGTGGAGGCCGATGGAAGACGATGAATTGCAAAGCTGTAATGTTATGGAAGAAGCTATACCTTTGTTTCAGACCGGTGCCAATGCAGCACACTTCAGGAGTCAATTGAAGCATGTGTATGTGTGCTGGAGTTCTTTTAAGAGCTTGATGGAATCATCCAGCCTGACGTTAAATCTTCAACTTGAATTGTCTCTTCATTATAATACCCACACGCATTTTAGGTGGTAAAGGATATTGTTTTCTCTCCTTACTTTCCTATCAAAGTTGATGTTCAGCCCATAACTGTTTATTTGCTTAGTGAAATTTAATGTCGGTATGAATAGTGAAATATTTCGTAGTTTGTTAGTTTCGATCAAATGCCAACGTCTCGCCGACGTCTTGCCAATTAGCAAAGGCTCTCGGTAAGATATCTTCCCGATATAACAAACATCGGGACGACGTCTGTGTCATGAATTCGCCGAATCATGGAAGTTAACTTAAGTAGCTTTTATTTAAGGCAAATACCCAACAGAGTAACAACAGAAACCAGTCCACTTCTGTGAACGCAGGGACACTCCCCTTCATTGCTGCTTTCCGTCATTAAACACCTCTAGCCATTGCAGCGCAGAATGGTCCCTGATCAACAAGTGTAAAAGTAAACGTCGTGAAGTTCTTTTCAAGTATGGGGTGGACATACTTGAAATTTTATCTCTGCATTTAACCCATCCAGGTGCACACACAGTAGTGAGTTGTGGGCAACTGCACGCACACACAGTGAACATACACCTGGAGCAGTTGGCAGCTATGTGAGAGTATAGATGTATGAGGGAAATTGTGCATTTGTCTGCAATATTTACAGTACAACCGCATGTCACATGACAAATGGCTAGAAACAGCCATACAGGTCCAGATAAATATGGTGAAGCCAGATGAAGCCAGTCTCTGAAAGAGGTGAGGCCAGTCTCTGAAAGAGGTGAGGCCAGTCTCTGAAAGGGGGGAGGCCAGTCTCTAAAAGAGGTGAGGCCAGTCTCTGAAAGGGGGGAGGCCAGTCTCTAAAAGAGGTGAGGCCAGTCTCTGAAAGGGAGGGGGCCAAATTCAAGCCATGCTGTTAAAACCGAAACTGTAGGGACTATAGGGAGCCACGTAGACGTTGCAGCTAGCCTTGATGTTCCTGAATAAGTTGCAGTTGAAGTCCGCCACCAGCTTCTTCTGCCCAGCCCTGTACGGGATCACGGGCACCTGCACGCGAACACGGTGACCTGGCCGCAGCAACCAGTCCACCTGGAGAATTAACAGTACACATCACTTCAGACCCTGCTGAAGTGTATTTGGTGCGAGTCATTTTGCTGTGAGCTGAAAGAGAGTGTATGTTTACTGCGTGTCTGAAGGGTGTACATGTTTGTGTCTCTCTGTGTGTGTGGTGGTGTGGGTGTGTGGTGTGCGCAGATGTGGACTCTCTGGACTCCACAGAACTCTCCAGAACCCCGCTGGCCGTCACCGTGATGGTGCAGTCTGTCAGAGGTTCATCCAGGGGGTTCATGAACATCACCTCTGCTGTCACCTTACGGTACTGCTGCGCTGGACCTACACACTGCAACGCACACACACAGTCAACAAAGTCATCCTCAAGACATAGATAATAAACATTGATAATCCTGTCAGATAGATAAGATGGATAGACAGACAGACAGACAGACAGAAGGGAAGATAAATTTGTGCCTAATATAGATAAGATGGAAGAGGACAGTTTGCGCATTCATGCAAGATCTGAAAGAATAGAAACCAATGCTGTTTGCAGACAGAATGGACAAGCAGTTTGGCAGACAGGAAGAATTCAGGCATGCAGATCAGGACGGACAGAGACACTGCTGCAGATCAGATTGGACAATACATGTTTGACAGACAGGAAGAGAAGGCCATGCTCAGTGACAGGCATGCATGGAGACAGACAGGAGGAAGGAGACCCACAGTGATGGTGAGAGCAGGGTCTTTCGGTATAATTGCCGTGTCGGTCAGGTAAACGTTCTTTGGGTTCTTCTGATCTGTAGCTAACGCCGACACCTTCAGACTGTTGTTCACCAACATGGGCTCTCCGTACGCAGAGAACGGGATCAGGATGGGAACAGTTAACTCTGGAGAACACAAACACAATCTAGTATCAGTTACGTAGTACTACAGTACAGTTCTTAATGCAATGGAAGTGTTATTGTGATTATGGTGGTAACAGACACAAGTTCTTCACATGTCGGCCAGGATCAGAGAAGCAGATAGACAAGGAGTATTTAACAGCAGGTAGGTAGGCAGAGTTTGACAGAGGCAGTTAGTTTGAGTTAGAGATCAGTAGACCAGTGTTTTACAGAGGCGGTGAGGCAGGGTTAGAGACAGAGGGACAGACAGGGTAATACAGAGGCAGGACTGTACAGAGGCAGCGAGGCAGGGTTAGAGACAGGACAGGGTGATACAGAGGCAGGGCTGTATAGAGGCAGCGAGGCAGGGTGCCTCCAGTACCTTGCCCAGGGGCCAGTTGGAGCTGCTTCTCCTCCGCCTGCACCTGAGAGGCAGGGGTGCCGGTGTACCTCATGGCCTGGACGTTAATGTTCACTAGGAGGCTGCAGGGGGTGCTAGCCAGGCTCCGCACCAGCAGTTTCAGCTTGATATCAGACCCGCTCAGGGGCTTGCCCTCCACCACTATCTTCATCTCCACAGCTTTTGGAGCCCCGGGTCCGTTTGGTGTTCCATTGGTGTTGGGCCCAGTGGTGGGTCCGGTAGTGGGTCCGGTGGTGGGTCCGGTAGTGGGTCCGGTGATGGGTCCAGTGGTGGGTCCGGTGGTGGGTCCCGTGTTGGGTCCGGTAGTGGGTCCGGTGGTGGGTCCCGTGGTGGGTCCCGTGGTGGGTCCGGTGGTGGGTCCGGTGGTGGGTCCGGTGGTGGGTCCGGTGGTGGGTCCGGTGGTGGGTCCGGTGGTGGGCCCGGTGGTGGGTCCGGTGGTGGGTCCAGTGGTGGGTCCGTTAGTGGGTCCGGTAGTGGGTCCGGTGGCGTTCCTCCAGGTGTCCGTAAGACATTCAGGTAGGTTTGGGCTTGAGGCACCGCCTCATAGCGCAGGCTGAAAGCATCTTTCTCTCTGGGCTTGGTGCCTGGAGGAACAAAACACACAAGAGACAGGTGACACCTGACACACATGTGTCTGCATGTATGACTCCTGACACACAGTGTGCTGCATGTGTGTGCTGCATGAACTCTTCTATTTATACGTGTTTGATGCGTGATTTGTTGGTCTGGACTAACCCATGTTGGTTTACAATTCTTTGATGTGTTTTGTGTAATGTGTGCTGAGTGTTGTGACCTGTTGTCATGAGAGATGTCGTTTGCAGTGTGTGTGAGTACTGACCCTCTTTGTACTTGTAGTTGTCGGTGATGATCTGTCTCTTGTCGCTACCCACGCTCTTTGTGCTGATGTTCTGCCCCACAGAGGAGGTATTACTTAAGATCTTCTTCTTGGATCCATTCTTCGCCACCAACCACGTCACTTCGTCTGCATTGACCTCGGCGAACACGAAAGGGACGTCGTACAGGACGTTGGTGTGGCCCATGAGTATGGCCTTGACCGGGGAGGGACCACAGCAGTACACGCCTGGGGGGAAGGGAAAGTGGTGGGGGAGGAGGAGTGGGAGAAGGAGGAGGAGGTAGGAGGAAAGGAGTTAGGAGGAGGAGACAGATGACATTCGATCTAATGACAAGGGCTCTAGAGTAAATCCATGTGATGCTGAGACTTTTGGACCATACCACTGCTCTTCTCCTGAGGGGTGGGGTCCAGAACCTGCCAGCCATCATACACTGAGTTTTCCGACAAGTCAGGACGCTTCATCCAGGCCTCCACCCACACGTGGTAGTTCCTGCCACGACAGCAAACAACCACATTCTACAACACGATTCCACCACAACTTTAATTCAGGCCATCTGAACCCCACCGGAGTCATGGAGTAACCCAGACGTGACAGATTGGACACTTTTACCGGACAGATTGATGGTTGATGTACACTTGTGTGTTGACAGATGAAAAAGGCCAACAGGGTTTGTTTCCTTACCAGATGCTGTCTTTGTTATCCTTCTCTATGACTCCGTAGTCTCCGTAATACTCATCCACCGTCAGGCTGCCATCCGTGTCGTGGGCCGACTGGAAGTTGGTGACGATTCGACACGGGATCCCCAGACATCTCAACACTGGGGGATAGGGGAAGGGATGAGGAGGGTGGGAAAATGGTGAGAGAGGGACCGAAGGGGATAGGAGTTTAAGACAGAGGAGTGTGTGGAAGAAAGGGATGGAGGAGGGGGGAAGGAGAACCAAAAAATAGAGAGGGATGAATGGAAGAAGTGAAACAGAAGAGAGTTAGAGAGAGAGGCAGAGACAAAGAAAGTAATAACAGAGAGAGAAAAACAGAAAGAGAGAGAAGAGAGAAGAGGGAAGAGGAGGAGGGAATTGTGGAGAGAAAGCTAGAGGGAGAATGAGAGAGGGTGGGGTAGATGGAGCTGTGGGGGGGGGGGGGTGGGGGGGGGGGGGGGGGGGGGGGGGGGTTTTGGCCTCTGTACCGTGCACGATACATGACACCGGCGTACACCCAGCACTGTCCGAACTTGACGGGGTTGCAGTTATACTTCCGCCAACGTCGTAGGATGTCCACACTGCCGTTCCACTGGGTCGGACAAACCCCTCCGATATGCGAGCCGCTCCAGTTACCCTGCAGCACCCCGTGGTCGTCGTTGCAGTTTATCTGATGGTCAGAGAACAGTTGGGTCACACTGATGCTGTCACTTGAAAAGGGTTTCTGGGATGCACTGAGGACAAAGTAGTGTTGACGTTTGCCGTTATTAGTCAGGCAGTAGACTCCATCTTAAGCGTTTTGAAAGAAAAAGAACACGTACAAAGTACAGGAGAGATCAAGAATCGGAAATTATAATCTCAATAACAGTAACGTCACGCCATTTAGTTACCAATGGCGTTTAGTCACCATCGCGTTTAGTTGTCATGGCATTTAGTTGCCAATTGCACTTAGTTACCATGGCGCTGACCACCCGGCCGACGTAGATGGGGTTGCAGCGGGCGGAGAAGTCTTGCGACGCGTCCGTTAGACACTTTGGATTGATGTCCAGCAGCGTTATGCAAATGTCTACTATGTCCTCCTCAAACTGCAGGGTCAGGGGTTAGAACAGTGCAGGAATTAGCCGGTTACTATAATTTCTTGTGTTTCATTAGACATTGTTAAATATTATGTCAGTTATTGGGATTGTAGTTTTTGTTATAGTTGAAAAGGTACTTTAATGATGGATGAGACTGTGATTATGGTTACTGATTGTCAGCCCAAATACACAAACCTGCTGGCTGGAGAACTGCTCCTTAACAGTTACCAGCAAGTGCTGTAGTTGTGTGTATATGTGTTTTGTATTAGTGTTTATGTTATATGTGGGTGTTGTGGTGTGTGTGTGTGTGTGTGTGTGTGTGTATGTTCTTGCGCCTACCTGGTCTAAGTCCCAGGGCCAGGCCGTCGTTGTAATTGTATGAACCACGATAGATGATACTCTGCTCTGTCATAACGTACTCTTGCCTCTCATCCTGCTTATCCAGGTAGACCCAGTCATCTGGCATACACACACTATATCCACACACATACCAACCGACAAACCACACATCCCACCACTGCACACACACATTCACACACAAACAAACAACACACAGATCACAACACACAGACACATCAAGTCAGTTTCAATGAGCATGACATGCATCTCCTGTTCTCATTCACTCTCACAGAAAGCCTGCCTCTTCTCGTTCAAAACTCACAGTTTTTTTATGGACGGTTGAAGAAACACTTCATGGATCAGATCCTACAAACTACAAATATCCGTGAAAGAAACTGGGTTATAACAGGCAGGTTTACCATTTACACCAAGGGGTGAACACAGCACAACAAGGCCTTCCCAGGCTAGGCCCGTTTCGGGGTATTTTGTCTTGGTCTGTTTCACATACAGATGGTACTGGACCACTCGGGGCATCCACTTGGGAGGGGCTCAGCCAGGGTCACAATGGTCATGAACACTTTTGAAAATATAATATTCTGCACTTCGTCAAATTTCCTGCCACACTCAAGCATAGGCGACTGCATCGGGGTTGAGGAAGCTTCACGCGCCCACTCATACAATGCGCCCCACTACAAAGTTTAAGAAGGCACGCAAACATGAGCAATTGCGTGCGGGGACCTCGCGAACCTTCCGGTAGCCCTACCCACGCCACGAGTATGGAGGGCTCATCTTGTGTCCCTCACAGAAACGAGCCCGTGCGCTGCCGACGGTTTGGGGCTCTTATGATGATTTAAACCCCGTTTTTGTTGTTGGGGAACACTAATCTACCTTGAATGACCGGAGTCCAAGAGATGTCTGGAAGGCTTGGACTTTGCCTCCTGGGAGGAGAATGGTGAAGGTAAAATTGGAAGAAAAAGGTTGGATAGGGGAGGGTAGTACCGAGAGGGAAGGGTGGAGGAAGGGGAGCAAGGGTGGAGAGAGGGGAGGGGTGGGAGAGAGAGAGGATGGAGGCGAAGAGAGGGAGGAAAGGAGGCAATGGAGAGAGGGATCAGACGGTGGTTGACGATGGTTTGGTTTAAAATGGATGGAACCAAAGTTGGACAAGTTATTTTTACTTTCTGATGGAACTGTGATGCACGTAAACCTAGTCTCAGGCAATGAATGAAGAGCAGGTCAGGAGGGCAGGGTTGAAGTGGAAACGCGAGAACCTTAGAGACGACAGGGCTGAGGGTCAAGATCAGTCGTATGAGGAATAACCTCCCCTCCGCCAAAAGATCAAGACGCTTGGACCAGAACTTTGCTGATGTCACTGGTCCGGTGGGCGGAGTTGTTGGCCGCGCACTGGAGGTCCATTTTATTCACAACTACAATGCAGACCACACCCCACGTAAACACACAACAATCTATAGTCAGTTGGCTTACATCGAAATGGGGTGCTGATTCATCCAGCCACACCCATGCACCAAGACGCTTGATGAAGTCAATCTAAGACCCTCTTAGATCCTGTTAAACTGGCAGCTACCCCGGTTGCAACAGCTAGCTAGAATCAGAATCGGCATCGCCATGTAAATTTGCCACAAACATGGGAATTACAGTTGTGGCAGGTTGAGGTGCAAGCAAAGCAAACATGTACGGATCTTAAATAAATAGGCAAGTACGGTAAACTAACTATCCATCCATCCATCCATTATCTACTGCGAATCCCTGGGAGGGATTGCAATGCCTGTGAACGCACATGATGGAACCAGAGTGGTTCGATTTTCATCATAGCTTGACGGTCCCTCTTGGCCCTTCTCCTCGGTTCCGCTCCATTGTTGCGTTTTGCTCAGTCACCGTCCTCCTTCCCTCGTACCTGTGCTTAGTTCTTTGGGGCTCTCACTCTCTATGGATCTGCCTCGTGTTTACCAATGTTGGGCGATCCAATTGCTACAACAGAACAGCTCACTATTGCCCTTTATGACTAAAGCTCTGATTGCAATTGTGAAAACTGTGGTGGAGCGGGGCTTGGTTTTTCGCCATTAGTGATGAGTCAGATGACAGGCTATTTCGAACTGGCAGTCGGTGTTATTGGTGAAAACAAGAATATTTGATCCTTGCCTGAAAATTGTGCCAAGAAAAGCAGAGAATTTGTGGTGTAGTGTTTTGAAAAAAAGTGTGTTTTAGAACTGAACTTTGAGTGTAAAGCAGGAATTGTGCTTGTAGTTTAGCAGAATTGGTTTGGGGGGTTTGTGAATGAGTTACATGTTGTGGTCTCTAATTGAGAAAAACTGTAATTGAACTCAGACAAAACAAAATCTTAGTCTGATTTCAATATGCAGCATAGCTGCATAGAGTATAGGAGTAGGCCTTTTTTGCGGCCCTTTAGGAGGACAGGGGGAGTGGCAGAATGTGAAGAGCACAAGGGTTAACCTGGCATCATCTTCCTCTCTGCATAAAATAAAATGATAACCAACAGGCTGAAGAATTATCAACCCAGTTTTATGGAGTCATCATCCTTCCGACTTTATGAGAGTAACTTCTTCCAGCCACTCCAAGTTATCTACAGTCCATCTGTACATGATTTTAGCAAGTGGACAAATGGGCACGCGCCAGCTTAGGAGCATTTACAGCCTGTCCGTCCTTGGAAGTAGGATCTCTCCTTCACTGTGGTTCTCCTCGAGGTTTCTACTTTTCCCCCCAAAGGGTTTTTTGTAGTTTTTTCCTCGCCGAGAAGGAGTGTCTAAGGACAGGGGATGTTCTGGGATGATTGTTTATTTGCTGAAATCATTTGGAAATTGTTTATTGTTGATGAGATGCTTGCTGTTACGTATACAGTAGTTATGATCTTATTGTTGAACTTTCCTCTGCATCGGTATCAGTTCTTTGTGCTCTTTGAGTATTCTTGCTGCGTAAACGATTTCCGTCTTGGCTGTTGCAAAAATGGGGTGGAGTGTGTCTTTGAATCTACACATTTGAACGATATAGCTTGAGAAACACATGAACTCACTGAGAGCAAAGCAAAGAATTGAGGCAGCTCATCTGAGTCAGAAGGTCCAGCAACAGTTGTGAACGCTCTAGGGGAGCCAGGGTGTCCTGGAAGCCCTGGCTACTGGGGGGACTCAGGCAGCAAATGAAACAGAAGGGATCCAGGGGACCCTGGGAACTCTGGATAAGGTGGGCAGGATACCTTCAACTGTCGGCCGTTCAGCAGGAAGTAGATAACATGTGCATTGTCCTGGGGGGGGGGACAAAAGGTAGGACCACTCCAAGGTACGATTTAGATGTGATCAGAGGTTGGCACCAAACCTCCATCTTGGCGCAGGGTTCTTTGTAAGGAGCCCTGATCATTACAGTTTTTCTCAATTGTTTACACATCATTTTCTGTAGCTCTGGAGACCATCGATTACGACAAATTGTAACTTTTGTTTCACGCATTCCTTCTTGAACGCCAACTGTTCGGTTGCTATTATCTACAAGCAAGGTTCTTTTTTATCATTTCGAATTGCGTTTTCTAAAAGCTAATCTTTTTTTTCAACCAGTAACACATTCTCTTTGCTTTTTGGCTACAATTTCATGCAGAATTACTTTGTTTTCACAGGAGGCACACTGCATTATCAAATATGTCCACTGCTCCTCACAAGGGAAACACACCCGTCAACACAGTTGCTATACCACGTAGCCAAGTGCAGAGCATTAGCATTAAAAGGGCATAGTGAGTTTCGGTGTTTTTCGAGCAATTGGATGCCAACATTGGAAACAGAGGCAGACCCAGAGGAGTGAGAGTAAAGACGAGGAGGACGGGAAGGACGAGGACGAGGAAGGCCAAGGACCTTGCGTTTTAAAAATTAAAAACAAAAATCCTCCTATTATGAGATCCGGGCCACTTTGGTTGATCATGTGGTCAACCGTGGTCTAACAATGAGCGAGGCTGGGCTAAGAGTACGGCCACATTTGAGTAGGTACACTGTAGCATCCATAATCCGGACTTTCCGAAATGAGCATAGGTAAGAAATCTACTCTCACTAGAAATTTGCAGTACTGCATATCAATACAGTAGTCAATGAGTATAGTAGTACAGTATTGCCAGTGGGCTGTTCTGTAGGACTGTAAAGGATACTGTAAAGTATGTTTCTAGTATTTAGGAGTTGTATACCTATTTTGTATTTACAGTATTGTACTATTTGTTTGGCTGAACTGAAAGATTACAAACTCAAGGTGGTCGGGAACGTGTTCTGTCTCCTGAACAGGAAGATTCTTCTGTTGTTTTGTATTTAGTGTATGTGCAACTTTGTGTTGGTTGGGAATGGGATGTCCACTGTGTACATCGTTTTCGCAGGAAAAATAAAACACAATTTTACCGTATATATGTGTGTTCTGAGTATAAAAACAATATTCTCAAATATTTATGCTTATGTTTGTACTGTCTGTAGTAAGTGAAACACTGAAAACACACAAACTATACACTGTAACACTGCTCATTCTCACAATAGTGGTCTAGTGAAGGTTTTGATTGAGTGGTAGAAATAAGTTGTTTATTCATTTTTATAGTGTTTTAATCTTTGAGCTACTATCCATTGTTCAGCTATTTTCTGTTTATATAATGTCTGACATATGATTGTTGTGTTGTGTGTGTCGATTTGAAAAATCTGATAATCCGCATTTTGTTGAGAAGGATTAGGTGTGGTTTTGGTGTAGGATTGTTTTGGGGAATTGTTAAAATTGTCATTTGTGTCATGATTGTTGTTGTGTTTGTGTGCCGATTGTGGTGTGTGTTTTTTGGTTTGGATTTTGTGTGTGGAGTTCTGAGTATATGAGGCATAGTTTCAGAAAATGTGTGTAAAAAATTGAGAAAAACTGTAAAATATTTTCTGGTCTTAGATCTTAGTATATGTTCGGTTAAGGTTATCTGGTATGACATCACAGAACTTTTGAAGCTGTGTAAACTTTCAATTTATTTTTAGTTGAATCATCTGCAATCCTTCACTAAGAATAACTAATAATTTATCCCCCAAAAAGTCGAATAATTTTATAGTACCATCAGAACTGTCAAAGAAAACCAAGGCTCTGGATCTGTAGTTGGTTTTGTCAGCCCTCAGATTTTTGGTTCTTGTCATTCTCCCGAGAGACGGCCCAGACCCCGGACACGTTGGACCTGGGTAGGTCCTCTCCCGGGGGCTCCAAGTCAGGGGAGGGTGATGGTTTCTGGTCCCCACCTGCACCCTCAGGAGGTTCTGGTGTCTCCTCTCTAGCATTGAAATGGTCCATAGTTGTGCAATACATGTACAATAAAATATGCAGGATTTTAGATAGTCTTTGTAAGACAGAATCAGATGACGCCCACAATAAAATCTCTTATTATACCTTTACAACATCGACATTAAAGGCTATTGGTTTAAGCAGCTTGTTAATAAGAATCTAGAAGGTTTGAGAAAAAGACAAGGCTGCACTGCAAGTGTCATATCCTGTGGTTTCAGCACGGCAGCGGTACAACGCGTCGTCTTAGGCGGCTGCGATGGCTCTCTCAGCGATGGAGCTCAGTGATGGAGCTCAGTGATGGAGCAGTACACGTGGTACGTGTCAAACTAGAGGAAGCCGCAAAACCATAAAGTGTCCAAGATTAGACTTGTGTCTACAGAGCTGTACACACGCAATACTGATACAGCCAACAAAGGCATAAAAAGAATTGAAGCCCAATTAGATATTTTACTTCATCCTTGACTGGGGTCCTCGCATTTTCTCCCTGGGATCCTGTGAGTTGCAAAGAGATATTTGTATTTTAGTGTGTGTGTATGTTAATATTACCTCACAGGTGGGGTTTTCATACATCTTCACACTTTCAAATGTCATCTTTCAGCAGTTCTCAAACCACCCAGGAGATACTCTGTGACCTTTCACGCTCAAACCAAGGAGAGCAGCGTATGAAAGTGTTCCTCTTCAGCTATTCAGGTCAGATCCAGCATTAGTTCATGTAGCTAATGTGACCTCCCAGGAACTTGAACCAGGTGGGTGAGTGAGGAGAATGGAAAGGCTCACCTGAGGTGACGTAGGTGGTCAGACTGTATAGACGAAGGTCCTTCTTTAGGTTGGGGAAAGAGTTCATCTGTATTTGACAGATTAACTGCTTGGATATATCATTCGTTTTTTAAAGCATAATGGTCTTAGGTGTAATTGGATGAGTGTTGATTTTTGATATATAGTTAGATGAAAATTTCTGTAATTAATATTTTGTTGTCTTCTTATAGGTTTTATAAAAGTGGTTAACTTAGCAGAATAATCGCAGGTCTGGGAAAGCAGGAAACATGTACTGTATCATTTCTTTCTGCTGACAGCGTTCATGCGCATTTGATCTACAACAAAGACAACGTTCTGTAAATGCGACATCAATAAATAATCATTTAAAGGTCATTAAACCAGAGGCGCTCGGGTGAAATCGTGCTGCCAGCCTGAACAGGAAGTGAAAGTGTAGTTTCAGAATCATGCATTTGTTGCTTTGTTTCTCTGGAGCCTACCTTCATTTCTGAATACAGGGGTGGCAGCACATGCAGGGGAAAGAAACAGGAGAATATATTTGTATGTACTGTCTACATATTTTACAATGAACTAAGAAGCAAGATCTCTCAAGATACAAAGGCATTTTCGTACCTTTTGGAGGATTTTGTCCCTGCAAAATACAACCAAAAGTATGAATCCTTGGACACACAGAGCACTGTATGGAGTTGTGGAAAAGGATTCTCTGCATCAAAGCTCAGGTTAATGCCTGTGAGTTGTCGTTTAGACCCAGGCAGCTGTAACTGGAGAATCTTCCTCCCAGAGAAAGGAAGCCCCAGATGTACTCACTACGGCTCCAGCGGACACAGGCAGCTACCAGACACCCCAGGGTCACACCAACAGCAGTACTAGTCACACCGGCCACCACCTGCAACACCTGGGAACCTGGGTGGTGACAAGATAACCCATTGACAGTAAAGTTATTGTTATACATTTGGCCGCATGACAAGGTTTTTCCATCTGAAGTGCACGTTGAGAAAGAAAAAGCAGATAACCTGTAATTATGTTCCACCTGGTATCAGAGGGTACAGCAGAGCTCACGTGGGAACCTGGAGACGAGGGGTATTTGGTAGACCACTGAGGTTCTGGTCCTGACATCAGACCACAAGCAGTTAGGAACAAAATAGAGGAAGAACATAGAATGACTGTGTCTGGGTTATCCAGCTCAACACTACCTCTTTTGCATGGCAGAGTAATACTTTAACACAGGGGTGTCAAACTCAGGGGTCCCCTTTTCTGAGCTGTTGTGTCTGTATATTGTTTCTTTGTTCTCCTAATCCAGTCCGATACTCAAGTGTGTATGGTTTTATTCATGGCCTTCCAGTTGAGAGCTTGATAATGACCCTTCATTAGAGTCAGGTTTGCTGGAGGAGGGAAACATCTTAAACCTTCAGGACAGCGGCCTGGACAGCAGAAGACCCTACTCACCAGCAGTAGAATTCCCAGTAGTACTAGAAAGTGCCACGGTAGCAGCAGTCACACCTAGACCCCAGAGGTACAATAATCACAACTCAACAATCAAAGGTGAAAGATGAACAGGCCATCTGTGTTTTAAGTAAACGGAAACCTTTCGGGTTCTCTCACACTCACTTGAAGTTTGAGATTCTGAGGGAAATGTAGAGGTAGCGACTGAGCCTAAGGAAAATTGAGGAAAATCATGAAATTTATTGACATTGTATGACTGCTTTACCTTAAGTTGATATTCAAAGTCATTCCAAAAAAAAGTACTCCTACCTGAGGTTGCTGTTGGGGTCTGAGCCGTTGTTGGATCAGGAGAATCATCTACCATTGTATCTGAGTAAACCAGATAATGAGACCTTTATAACCAACAAGGATCGAATTCATTGATGATGATGATCAAAGTAGATGCTATATTTTATGCAGACCATTATTTATTTCTAGTGACGTCACAATTGTGTTCTTCTCGTCAGGTTGCTGTTGGTTGTTCTGAGTAGTTTGTGTTGGATAGAGAATATTCATTGCCATTATATCTAGAAGTCATGAATAAGATTGCTATGGTTGTGGATGTAAGTATGTAAGAGTGATATATAGTGACACAGTGGGTAATATGGAGCGGGTTTTGTCAGTAATGTAGATGATTAAAGTGACTCACAGGTCGTCTAGGTTCTTTTTGTATCATCACTGTATTCTGGTGGAGTACAGGAAGGTCTGGACGCCTCTCATAGTCGAGCTCACCTTTTAAGCTGTCTGAGGCTGGAGATGTCTGAGCAGATCATCTTTCGAGATGAAGAACTGACAGAACCACTTCTTTTTTGCAGTTGTCTTGTTTTTGATCGATCGGGAATACTCCTTTTTCCCTCCAATGTACAGATGACACCTGGTGTTAGCAAGGGCAGATCCAGGAAGTGAGCAGGTGATGATAATTTTCTCCTTAGAGACATCGACACTCAGCTGTGGACTCTTTCCTGCCAAGCAAAGAGAACAGCACAATCATTGACTCATCATTACTACCAGTCTGAGCTGTGTTCAAATGAACTGTGAGGACGAAACACATTTATATTCCAAACTGTGACATAATGATGTCATTCATATATCGCCGTGGCCTCAATAGATTCACTTTAAAGACCAAACTGCAACAGAAGCGCTGTACCTCTATTGGCAGGAGAGATAATTGTGTCTCGCCCCACTGCATCACTTCATACTGGATATACGTCATTGTAGTGAATTAGATCAACACTTGTTGTAAATGGCTTACCTACAACGGTGACTGAAATAGGGTCACTGAGAAGGGATGGAACAGAGCTTCCTTCTGTGTGGTAGAAACATTTCACTGTGACTTTAGCGGCTGACGTTTGACCTGCCATTGTGAGGAGGTCAGTGCCTGTGTATGCGGTCTCACATGAGGGGATGAAATGCTGCTTCTCCATGTCGATGTAACACATAGACACGCTGAGATATGGAGGAGTGTCACATCTCAGCTGAACAGAGTCGGTCTCTCTGATGACAGTTGGACTCACTGTCAGTCTGGGCAGAGTAGAATCTGTGTGACCTGAAGACATTGGATCTGAGTTGTAGTTTGTCTGTTGATTATTGTCATATTGTATATTATAATCTGCAGATACATTTCCCAATGCTGGTGGTTCACTTGCAATTCCTTTTATTGTGCGGAGAGAGGGGGGGGGGGGGGGGTGAAATGCTGTTTCATTGGTACTTTTAGAAAAGGTTGCACGAGTAAACGCTCAACTTTACTTTGTACTGATGCTTCTTTTTGGTGGCTCAATCTACATGGTGACAACCTAGACAGCATTACTGTATATCAGTCTAAAATGAAGGTTTGTTCTGGAAGATATCTAATGATTAGGATATTTGTTGAACTCATGCAACATTTTATATTAATTTACCAATTCAACAATCATTCCGTGCAAATGATCAGGTGCATTACATAATTCTCATGTGGTACATTTTAATAGAAGAATAAAGGGATAAAGTCTCCTACCTTTGATTGTGATGAGACTGAACTCACTGTACAGAGATTCATACTTCCACCCTTCAGCTTTGTAAGAACATTGTAGCTTTATTTCAACTGGAATCCTTTGACCAGTCATACTAAGAATCTGCGTTCCTGTGAACGTCTTACTACAGGGTGGTTGTAGGGTGTGGAAGATCTTCCAATTAATGTAAAAAACACATTCAGACACAGAGCGAGATGGAGTCTCACAGCTCAGCTGAACAGAGTCGGTCTCTCTGATGGTCGCTGGTCTCACTGTCATTCTGGGTTGAGGAGGATTTTGGCGATCTGAAGACAGGAAACGTCTGTGTTTATCATTGATACATTGTCACGTACAGTACATTATTTTAAATTACTGCATACAGTTAAAAAAACTCATTTATTCCAGATGCATAGAACACCTATATCAGTGTACATTACTATATGTTTTAAATGGGTTGAATTATGTCTATTGAACGTGTTGAAAAAGGTTTCCATGAGTAAGAAAAGAGTAACATTGATCTTGTTGTGGGTGTATTGGTTTAACTTTGATTGTCATCTTTAAACATTCGCACTTACTGGGCCATTTATCGGTCATAATGTGGCCTTCGTAAACTTTGAAATGTATTTTTGCAGTGACATTTGGTAATGATTGTATATTAATGATGTGTGGAAAGGTTTGTAGCGGAAGTATGTTATGTCACTCTGGGTGAGAGTTGTTGGCCAAGTAAATGGTGAATGTTGAGTCTATAGTTTTAGGGATGGTATACGTAAACGATTCGAGTTGTTAGCTGACCTTGCAGGCAAATTTCGACAGGCAACAGCACCGTAGATTATAATGACAGGTAAGTAAGATGACGATAAGTCATCGTTTCGGAGTACCATTTCTGAAATGAGACCTTTGAAATTTACACGCAGTGTTGTTGCGTAGGCGTTCAAACATTATGTCAGTGTGCGGTGCTGCTGTTATGGATGAAAAGATGTACCTGGTTGACAGATTGGAGAACGAGACTGGTGTCAACAGTGGACTGGTGTGGTGTGACGTGGCGTAGATCTCATGTTAGTTCATGGGAGAGAGACAGTTACAATGTGTGAACACTTCACTGGTGGTTTTGTTGTGAGCTGGAAATACTGCAGGATAGTGTGGATGCCGGAGGTGGTTGTTGTGTGAATGTGTTAGCCTTGAAGACTAATCATGGGAAGTGAGTCTGAATACAAGGAGTAGTGGAGTTTAATACCGTTGTGTGCGAATTAGACGTTACATCTAGATGAGAAGCAAATTTAGTGTTTAGTGTCAGGAGCTGTTCCTTTGTTGTATGTGTGTAGTTTGCGTGTTTTGGAGTTTTTTGGAGGTGGCGCCAGGAACCATTAACATTTGGTGTGGACATTGTTTCACATATCTATGGATCGGGTATCAAGACGTATGAAATGTTAACGCATAGACAAGCGTGGTGTGTGTGACCCTTATGCCTCGGTTCTGTTCGGAGGTTAGAGATGACCCAGAATTGGTTGTTTAACTTTGATTGTGTATGTTGTTAGTGTGGACTCGAGACCAGGAACAAATCTTTCGATATCATGTGCAGCATGGCTGCATGGTTCAAGGAGAGGCCTATTTGACCCTTAGGACAGAGGTGTGGGGAAGTCGGAAGGTGAGCCATCCAACGGTGCTTAAACAGATCGCGGGCTACAAGCTATTCGCCTTCTAATGCAGTAAAACTTCCAATAAAATGATAACCAACAGGCTGAAGAATTATCAACCCAGTTTTATGGAGTCATCATCCTTCCGACTTTATGAGAGTAACTTCTTCCAGCCACTCCAAGTTATCTACAGTCCTTCTGTACATGATTTTAGCAAGGGGACAAATGGGCACGCGCCAGTCCAGGAGCATCTACAGCCTGTCCGTCCATGGGAGTGGGATCTCGTCTTCACTGTGGTTCTCCTCGATTTTTCTACTTTTTCCCCCACAGGTTTTTTTGTAGTTTTTCCCCTTGCCTAGAAGGAGGGTCGAAGGAGAGGGGATGTTCTGGGATGGTTGTCCTTATGCTGAAATCATTTGGACATTGTTTATTGCTTTGCTGTTTATATACAGTATATGTGTTCTATGTTTGCGCTTCCCTGACACAGTAAATTATGTGCTTGTATCTTGCATGTTAAATAGAACCGATCCTGGTTCTGAAGTCTTTGGCGTACAGAAGGTGGGGTAGAGTGTGTCTTTGAATCTACACATTTGAACAATATAGCTTGAAAAACACATGAACTCACTGAAAGCAAAGCAAAGAACTGTGGGTATGGAGCAGCTCATCTGAATCAGAAGGTCCAGCAATGGTTGTGAACGGTCTGGGGGAGCCAGGGGATTCGAGGAACCCTAGATACTGGGGGGACTCAGGCAGCAAGGGAAACAGATGGGATCCAGGGGACCCTGGGAACTCTGGATGAGGTAAGGGGTAAGGGGTTTCTGGAACAGCAGGTGTAGATGGGCAGGATACCTTCAACTGTCGGCCCTTCAGCAGGAAGTAGATAACATGTGCATTGTCCTGGGGGTGGAACAAAAGTTAGGACCACTCCAAGGTACCATTTAGTCATGGTAAGAGGTTGACACCAAACCTCCATCTTGACGCAGGGTTCTTCGCAAGGAGCCCTGATCATTAATCTGCTAGGTGATGATGATTGTTGACGAGGTCACGCCAATCCGACTCCGAATTACTATACAATGTTACTTTCCAATGATTTTGATTACATCAAAGAATTTTGATATGTCTTTTTTTAGCAATTACAGCTTGCTTCTGAAATATTATGTACATTGTTTTACATTATATTTTTGAGTTGTCGTTGCAATGATTGCAATGAACGAGGCTGTGTGGACGTAGAAATGGCTCTTATGCTGTTACACGCTCGACCCAGAAAGAGCACCGACGTCGACGTGCAGACTGTGAGGTGAATTCATTTGGTGATTACAACGCTCCACTAGGGGGCGCTGCTGATTGCTGCTGCTTTGGCGGAAAAACAGCATTGAAGGGGAGTGTCCCAGTGTTCTCAGATGAGGACTGTTTTCTGTTGTTACTCTGTTGGGTATTTACTTAAATAAAGCTACTTAAGTTAACTTCCATGAATCTGTGAATTCATGACATGGTGTCAGAAGTGACTCTTACACCCATCGGACAAGACTGAAGCAGCGACATTGTCAAGTTTCAGGCTCCGAAATCGTTTGACTTCACCCAGCCTTCGGCGTGGCCGACCTGGAGACAACGTTTTAGCCGCTATCGGATAGCTACTAAGCTTGACCAAGAAGACGGTGATGTACAAGTGAATACGTTGTTATATGCAATGGGCAAAAAGTCTGAACCTATCTTTAGCACTTTCACGTTCCCAGACGACGTTGATAACTACTATGGCGAAGTTGCGAAAAAAGTTTAACGAACATTTTGTGCCAAGGCGAAATACGATACATGAAGGTGCCTGTTTCCACCGCCACTCACAGCTCCAAGGGGAGAGTGTGGAGGCGTTTGTCAGACAACTGTATACATTAGCAGAGTACTGCGATTTTGGACAGACAAAAGATGAACAGATAAGAGATCGCATTGTGATTGGGATCGCAGATGGTGTCACAGAAACTACAACTTGAACCGGACTTGACCTTGGAAAAGGCTATCAGTATCGCACGACAGTCTGAACTGGTTAAAACACAAAATGCCAGCGCCAAAGCAAAAGATGTTGAAGTGGGTGCCGTAAACGCACGAATAAACGAAGAAACCACGAATCTGCGCGGATCTGACAAAACTTAACAAAGCTTTTAAACGAGAGAGATTCATCCTGCTGAATCTTGAGGACATTGCTCCAAAGCTGTCAGGTTCAACAGTGTTCTCTACTGTGGATGCTTCAAGTAGGTTTTGGCAGATCCCGCTTGATGGGAGCAGCAGAAAGCCTTCATTAGCCCTGTGGGTCGTTTCTCTTTCTGCCGTCTACCCTTCAGCATTACTTCTGCTCCAGAAATATTTCATGACAAAATAAGTTCTCTCCTCAAAGACCTTGCTGGCACAGTAGTGGTGATTTATGACATTCTGGTCTATGACAAAGACATGAAGGACCATGGCCAGAACCTTCAAGCGGTGATGCAAACAATCAGAGCTTCAGGACTGAAGCTGAACAAGGATAAATGTCAAATCTAAAATTCACTACTTTGGACACATCATTGGGAAGGATGGCATCAGACCTGACATGGAGCAAGTCAGAGCCATCATGGAGCTTCCCAGCCCGACAAACATAACAGAACTGCGGCAGAGGATCGGGATGATCCTCTATTGTCAACTATTTGGATAAATTCCTCCCAGATCTTTCTACAACAATGCACCCCATCAACTCCCTACTGCAGAGTGAAACAATGTAGACATGGGGAGAAGCACAAGAAAATGTCTTTAAAAAGGTAAAAGGAATGTTGTTTACACCACCTGTTTTGGCATACTATGATGCAAGAAGGCTGACTGTTGTAAGTGCGGGTGCAAGCAGTTATGGCCTGGGGGTGCACTTCTGCAGGAGCACAACAAGGGACTCTGCCCAGTCGCTTTTTGTTCAAGGACACTGACCGAGACGGAGCGCAGGTACTCCCAGATAGAAAAAGAATGTCTCACCAGCATGTGGGCGTGTGAGCGCTTTGGGAGATATCAACAGGGCATGGACAGATTTGTTTTACAGACTGATCACTAGCCCCTTGTTCCGCTGAAAAACACATACGACCTGGACAAAGCACCTGTTAGGCGTCAGAGACTTTTGATGCGCCTAATGAAGTTCAACCCAGAAGCTGTTCATGTTCCAGGGAAACAGCTCATTGTGGCGGACGCTCTATCTCGTAACCCTCTGAAGGACTGATAGTATTCTGCAAACTGTCATTACACGAATAATGGCTGGCCCTCAGATTTGTCACGCATGCCACACAACCTGCTCAAATACCACACAGTTAGAGCTCACCTGTCAGAAGTCAGTGGACTTTTAATCTATGATGACCGCATTGTTATTCCATCTACAATGTGCAAGACTGTTCTGTCACAAATACATGCGGGTCATCAGGGACTCACAAAGTGCCGGAGAAGGGCCAACATGTCACTGTGGTGGCCTGGTGTCGGGAAAGAGCCAAGTCATTTCATAACTTAAAGAGTATGTTTGCGAGGTGGGGTATTCCTCTTGAGCTAGTGACATCTAGCTCACATCTAGCTCAAGAGGACCACTAATGCATCTGTGCCCTGTGTTCCCACCATTTGTTCTGGTTCCAGTTCCTCCCCAAAGAGGACCTTTGCTGGTCGAGCTATTAAGCCACCTGCTAGGTTTAAGGATTATGTTTGAGACAGAAATATCCTTTAATAATGACGTTTTGTTTACGGTACAAACTTCTTGAGTGATTCTCTGATTGTGTTAACAGTATAGTAGAATAACACACACAGTTAAAAGTTACATTTGGATATTTGGTCAAGTTAACATTACAGATGGTATTTTCTTTATTGATTATAGACACGTTGCAAATGTTCATTCTGCTGTATGGGAATTAACTAAAGAGGGGAGATGAGGTGACTTCATTTGGTGATTACTAAGCTCCACCAGGGGGCGCTGCTGATTACTGCGGATTTGACAGCAAAGCAGTAATGAGGTGGAGTGTCCCTGTGTTCACAGAAGTGGACTGGTTTCTGTTGTTACTCTGGGTTTTTACCTTAAATAAAAGCTACTTAAGTTAACTTCCATGGATCGGTGAATTCATGACAAGAAGCAAGCTGTAATTGCTAAAACAGACATACAGAACAGAACTTTTTGTGCCAACCTCTAATCCAGTGGTTCTTAACCTGGGTTCGATCGAACCCCAAGGGTTCGTTGAGTACATCTCAGGGGTTCGGCGGAGATCAAGACACACACCTGACTCATATGATTATATGACTTTGAAAAAATCGTGTTTCAATTTTTTTATTAAGAAGGGTTCGGTGAATGCATATGCGTATATAAAACTGGTGGGGTTCAGTACCTCCAACAAGGTTAAAAACCACTGTTCTAATCGCATCTAAATGGTACCTTGGAGTGGTCCTAACTTTTGTTCCCCCCCCCCAGGACAATGCACATGTTATCTACTTGCTGCTGAACGGCCGACAGTTGATGGGCAGGATACCTTCAACACCTGCTGTTCCAGAAACCCCTTACCTCATCCAGAGTTCCCAGAGTCCCCTGGATCCCCTCTGTTTCCCTTGCTGCCTGAGTCCCCCCAGTATCCGGGGCTTCCAGGACACCCTGGCTCCCCCAGACAGTTCACAACTGTTGCTGGACCTTCTGATTCAGATGAGCTACCTCCATACCCCCAGTTCCCTAGACCATTCCCAACAGGTGCACCCACTGATCCCAAGACACCAGGCCTTCCTTACCCCCCTTTCCCCAACCCCCCTTAGTTTCCAGGGTTCCTCGGATCCCCTGGCTCCCCCAGACCGTTCACAACCATTGCTGGACCTTCTGACTCAGATGAGCTGCCTCCATACCCACAGTTCTTTGCTTTGCTTTCAGTGAGTTCATGTGTTTTTCAAGCTATATCATTCAAATGTGTAGATTCAAAGACACACTCTACCCCACCTTCTGTACGCCAAAGATTCAGAACCAGGATCGGTTTTATTTGCCATGCAAGATACAAGAACAGGATTTACTGTGGCAGGGAAGTGCAAACATAGAACACATATACTGTATATAAACAGCAAAGCAAGATAAACAATAAACAATTTCCAAATGATTTCAGCAAATGGACAACCATCCCAGAACATCCCCTGTCCTTAGACCCTCCTTCTCGGCAAGGGGAAAAACTACAAAAAACCCTGTGGGGAAAAAGTAGAAACATCGAGGAGAACCACAGTGAAGGCGAGATCCCACTCCCAAGGACGGACAGGCTGTAGATTCTCCTGGACTGGCTCGTGCCCATTTGTCCCCTTGCTAAAATCATGTACAGAAGGACTGTAGATAACTTGGAGTGGCTGGAAGAAGTTACTCTCATAAAGTTGGAAGGATGTTGACTCCATAAAACTGGGTAGATAATTCTTCAGCCTGGTGGTTATCATTTTATTTTATGCAGAGAGGAAGATGATGCCAGGTTAACCCTTGTGCTCTTCACATTCTGCACCCTGTCCTAAGGGTCAAAAAGGCCTCTCCTTGAACCATGCAGCCATGCTGCACATGAATCAGAAAGATTTTGTTTTGTCTGAGTTCAATTAAGCACATACAATCGAAATGTAACACAAGTCCGGGTCATTCTTACCTCTGAAGAGAGCATAAGGGTTAAAGACAAAAGTTGTCTGTTAAATTGTTACATTTCTAGATCCATGGATGTGTGGGAATAGTGTCCACGACAATCTTATGTTCTGGTAGGCTTTTTCAGAGCTTCTTCTGGTCCAGGCACACTGAAAACTCAAATGAAACTACAAATAAAAAGAAATGATGCCAGGTTAACCCTCGTGCTCTTCACATTCTGCAACTCACACTGTCCTAAGGGTTAAAAAAGGGCCTCTCCTTGAAACATGCAGGCCAATGGCTGGACATGAATCAGAAAGATTTTGTTTTGTCTGAGTTCAATTAAACACATACAATCTAAATGTAACACAATTCTGGGTCATTCTGACCTCCGAAATTTAACGAGCTAAGGGTTAATATGACATGGAGTTGCTGATTAAATTGTTTCCCGTTTCTAGAATCCGTAGATTGTGGAATCAATGCCACACATTTTATGTTTTGGTTGCATGACCTGAAATACTAAACGGAAATATCAAATAATAAATGAACGAGCTCCTGACACTACTATTTGCTTTCTCTAGATGTAACGTGTAATTCACGTGTAATCCACTCTCTTGATTCAACTCACTACATTGTTGTTTTCAGTTCTCACATTCACACCACATTGCGTGGTTACCGCTACTGTGCAGTATTTCAGTCTGTCACACCAAACCACCAGTTGTGTTCACACATTGCTAATGTCTGTCTCTCTGTAACATGGGTCTGCTGCACTCCAACACAGGTCCACTGTTGACAGCCATCCTCTTCCTCTGTGAGTACATCTTTTTATTATAACAGGCAGATATGCATATATTTGACGCCATACGAAAACACTGTTTAATTTCAAGGTCTCGTTTCAGAAGATGGTAGCTCGGAATGGATGAGTTATTGTTCATCTTACTTCCTGTCATTTTATCTAGGTGCTGTTAGCTGTCAAAATGCTGAAGGTCAGTAACAATGAATGTTGACGTTTACATTAAAACTAGACTGAATTTACTTTACCAACACTTGGCCAACACTTTACAATGACATAAATGGTTTGGCTACACTTCATATTAACTTTTATTAATTCCATGTCCTGTAAAAATACAATATCTCAAAGTTTACTAAAGCACATTATGACATAGGGGAGTAAGTGGATGTTGTAAAGATGCAATCAAAGTTGAAATAACCACAACAAGATCAATGTTACTCTTTTCTTACTCATGGAGACCATTCTAAACACGTTCAATAGACAGAATTCAACCCATTTAAAACATATAGTAATGTACATTGATATCGGTGTTCTATGCATCTGGAATAAATGAGTTTTTTAAACTGTATGCAGTAATTTAAAATAATGTACTGTACGTGACAATGTATCAATGATAAACACAGACGTTTCCTGTCTTCAGCTCTCCAATATCTTCCTCAGCCCAGAATGACAGTGAGACCAGCGACCATCAGAGAGACTGACTCTGTTCAGCTGAGCTGTGAGACTCAATCTTCTCTCTCTGTGTCTGAATGTGTTTTTTACATTAAATGGAAGATCTTCCACACCCTACAACCACCCTGTAGTAAGACGTTCACAGGAACGCAGATTCTCAGTATGACTGGTCAAATGATTCCAGTGGAAATGAAGCTACAATGTTCTTACAAAGCTGAAGGGTGGAAGTATGAATCTCTGTACAGTGAGTTCAGTCTCATCACAATCAAAGGTAGGAGACTTTATCCCTTTATTCTTCTATTAAAATGTACCGCATGAGAATTATGTAATGCACCTGATCATTTGCACGGAATGACTGTTGCCTTGGTCAATTAATATAAAATGTTGCATGAGTTCAACAAATATCCTAATCATTAGATATCTTCCAGGACAAACCTTCATTTTAGACTGATATACAGTAATGCTGTCTATGTTGTCGCCATGTAGATGAGCCCCAAAAAGATAGTAACAAAGTTAAAGTTGACGTTTATTATTGTGCAACCTTTTTAAAAGTACGCAAATGAACAGCATTTCACCTCTCCGCACAATAGAAAAGGTATTGCAGTGAACACCAGCATTGGTGTATCTGCAGATGTATTTCATATGACAATGAATCAAAGACAAACTCAGACTGATCCTGTCTTCAGGTCACACAGATCCTACTCTGCCCAGACTGACAGTGAGTCCAACTGTCATCAGAGAGACAGACTCTGTTCAGCTGAGATGTGAGACTCCTCCATATCTCTCCATGTGTTACATCGACATGGAGAAACAGCATCGCATGCCCTCTTGTGAGACCACATACTCAGGCACTGACCTCCTCGCAATGGCAGGTCAAATGTCAGCCGCTAAAGTCACAGTGAAATGTTTCTACCACACAGCAGGAAGCTCTGTTCCATCCCTTCTCAGTGACCCTATTTCAGTCACTGTTCTAGGTAAGACATTTACAACAAGTGTTGATCTAATTCACCACAATGACGTATATCCAGTATGAAGTGATGCTGTGGGGCAAGACACAATTATCTCTCCTGCCAATAGAGGTACAAAGCCTCTGTTGCAGTTTGGTCTGTAAAGTGAATCCATTGAGGCCACGGCGATATATGAATGACATCATTATGTCACAGTTTGGAATATAAATGTGTTTTGTCCTCACAGTTCATTTGAACAGAGCTCAGACTGGTAGTAATGATGAGTCAATGATTGTGCTGTTCTCTTTGCTTGGCAGGAAAGAGTCCACATCTGAGTGTCCATGTCTCTAAGGAGGAAATTATCATCACCTGCTCACTTCCTGGATCTGCCCTTGCTAACACCAGTTGTCATCTGTACATTGGAGGGAAAAGGGAGTATTCCCAACCGATCAAAAACAAGACAACTGCAAAAAAGAAGTGGTTCTGTCAGTTCATCATCTCGAAAGATGATCTGCTCAGACATCTCCAGCCTCAGACGCTTAAAGAGGTGAGCTGCGACTATGGAGAGGGTCCAGACTTCCTGTCTCCACGCAGTGATGGATACAACCTAGCACGTGAGTCACTTTTCATCGTACCATTACTTGACAAACCCTGCTCCATATTCCCACTGTGTCACTATTATCAGTCTTACTTACTTCATAATACAACCATGGCAATCTAATCTGCTTCTAGATATAATGGCAGATGATTCTCCTGATCCAACAACTACTCAGACACCAACAGCAACCTGGAGAGAACAATCTGGTGAGTCACGTAGGAAATATTAGTGGTCTGCATTGAAAATAAAGCTTTTTCGATCTCATCATTGTTCATTATGTTGGTATAATAGTCTATCTAATCTGGTTTCTAGATACAATGGTAGATGATTCTCCTGATCCAACAACGGCTCAGACTCCAACAGCAACCTCGGGTAGGAGTACTTTTTTTTTGGAATGACTTTGAATATCAACTTAAGGTAAAGCAGTCATACAATGTCAATACATTTCATGATTTTCCTCAATTTTCCTTAGGCTCAGTCGCTACCTCTACATTTCCCTCAGAATCTCAAACTTCAAGTGAGTGTGAGAGAACCCGAAAGGTTTCCGTTTACTTAAAACACAGATGGCCTGTTCATCTTTCACCTTTGATTGTTGAGTTGTGGATATTGTACCTCTGGGGTCTAGGTGTGACTGCTGTTACCTCGGCACTTTCTAGTACTACTGGGAATTCTGCTGCTGGTGAGTAGGGTCTTCTGCTTCTGGACTACCAGAAACAGAACCAAAGGAGATGCTTTCAGTATGTTTTGGACTCACTTGATACCTATAAGATCATGTCTTGCTTTAAAAGGATGGAATGAAGCAAATTTTATTAGTTCAATTCAATAAATTTTTGTAACGCCCAAAATCGCAACAACATTTGCCTAGACGGGCGAACAACAGTTGCCTCGAATGCTCTGCAAACCAATCATTGTTTATGCTGGTATAATAGAACAATGTTGATCGTATCTGGCTCTAGATATAATGGTAGATGATTCTCCTAATCCACCAACTGCTCAGACACCAACAGAATCCTGGAGAGAACAATCTGGTGAGTCACTGAGGATATTATAGAGGTCTGCATTGAAAATAAAGCTTTTTCAAACTCATCCCTGTTTATTATGTTGGTATAATGGTCTGACTTCAGTTAATACATATGTACTTTCTGCAGGTACAACAGCAGGGACACCATGTTCTTTCTCTTCCGCTTCCTCTAGCCCAACACACTCAAGTAGTGCAAGTAAGGTGGCTCATGTATTAAGTACAAATTTGTTTCTGGTTTATTGGTTGTGTTACAGCAGGGGTGTCGGACTCCGGTCCTCGAGGGCCGCTGAAGTTTCCGTTGTTTCCCTGCTCCAGCACACCTGATTCTAATGAATGTGTTGTTATAAAGCACTGTGGAAGCCTGTGAAAAAAACCATCATTAGAATCAGGTGTGCTGGATTAGGGAAACATCGAAAACCTTCAGGACAGCGGCCCTACAGGACCTGAGTTTGACACCCCTGGGTTCAGTATTACTCTGCCATGCAAAAGAGGTAGTGTTGAGCTGCATAACCCAGACACAGTCATTCTGTCTGTTCTTCCTCTATTTTGTTCCTAACTGCTTGTGGTCTGATGTCAGGACCAGAACCTCAGTGGTCTACCAAAGTCCCCTCGTCTCCAGGTTCCCACGTGAGCTCTGCTGTACCCTCTGATACCAGGTGGATCATAATTACAGGTTATCTGCTTTTTCTTTCTCAACGTGCACTTCAGATGGAAAAACCTTGTAATGCGGCCAAATGTATAACACTAACTTTACTGTCAATGGGTTATCTTGTCACCACACAGGTTCCCAGGTTTTGCAGGTGGTGGCCGGTGTGACTGGTACTGCTGTTGGTGTGACCCTGGGGTGTCTGGTAGCTGTCTGTGTCCGCTGGAGCCGTAGTGAGTACATCTGGGGCTTCCTTTCTCTGGGAGGAAGATTCTCCAGTTACAGCTGCCTGGGTCTAAACGACAACTCACAGGCATTAACCTGAGCTTTGATGCAGAGAATCCTTTTGCACAACTCCATACAGTGCTCTGTGTGTCCAGGGATTCATACTTTTGGTTGTATTTTGCAGGGAAAGATCCCTCCAAAAGGTACGAAAATGCCTTTATATCTTGAGAGATCTTGCTTCCTAGTTTATTGTAAAACATTTAAATAGTACATACGAATATATTCTCCTGTTTCTTTCCCCTGTATATGCTGCCACCCCTGTATACAGAAATGAAGGTAGGCTCCAGAGAAACAAAGTAACAAACGCATGATTCTGAAACTACACTTTCACTTCCTGGTAGCACAATTCCACTTCCTGTCCCAGAGGCCAAATTTCACCCGAGCGCCTTTGGTTTAATGACCTTTAAATGATTCTTTATTTAAGTTGCATTTATAGAACGTTGTCTTTGTTGTAGATCAAATGCGCATGAACGCTGTCAGCAGAGAAGGGAATGTAAGTGTTTCTGTGCTTCCAGGACACTGTTCATTTGTTGGCTGTTTAAATAATATTTTTTTGTAATTTCAGATTGTTCATCTGAATTGAATTGCACCTCATTCAATTAACCATAAAATGATGATGTCCAAAAAAACAATGTTACGGCAGTTAATCCTTCAAATACAGATGAACTCTTTCCCCAACCTACAGGTGGACCATTGTCTTTACAGTCTGATCACCTCAGTCCCCTCAGGTGACGTCACTTCAGGTGAGCCTCTCCATCCTGTTCGCTCACCCACCTGGGTTCAAACTCCTGGGAGGACACATTAGCTACATGAACTAATGCTGGATCTGACCTGAATAGCTGAAGAGGAACACTTTCATACGCTGCTTTCCTTGGTTTGAGCGCGAAAGGTCACAGAGTATCTCCTGGGTGGTTTGAGAACTGCTGAAAGATGAAATTTGAAATTGTGAAGATGTATGAAAACCCCACCTGTGAGGTAATATTCACAAACATACACACACACACACACTAAAATACAAATATCTCTTTGCAACTCACAGGATCCCAGGGAGAAAATGCGAGGACCCCAGTCAAGGATGAAGTAAAATATCTAATTGGGCTTCAATTCTTTTTATGCCTTTGTTGGCTGTATCAGTATTGCGTGTGTACAGCTCTGTAGACACAAGTCTAATCTTGGACACTTTATGGTTTTGCGGCTTCCTCTAGTTTGACACGTACC
>BROE01000020.1:17970923-17987771 GCA_036571765.1 Plecoglossus altivelis
CGCCATGTAGATTTGCACAAACATGGAATTCAGTGTGGCAGGATGGTGCAAACAATAAACATGTACGGATCTCAAACAAAGAAATTGGCAAGTACGGTAAACTAACTAATTTTTAAAAAGAACAGTCTTAAGTATGAAATGAATGACCATGAAATTGTTTTCATGGTCATTGGTTGTGTGTTTTCATTGTGTGTTCATCTATAAATAAAAGATACGAGAATAATAAGAAGATGAGAGGTATGTTGACAATAGTACAAATGAGGTCAAGGTGCCTTGTGCAGCGTGTAAGGAGGGTAGAAGGATTGAATGTCAGTGGTCTTGTTGAAGAGGACAGTTGCAGATGGAAAGAAACAGTTTAATGGCAAGAGGTTTTGGTCCTGATGCACCGCAGCCTTCTGTTACAGCTAAGCTAGCTTTTACTGTTGAATTAGCTGTTACAGCTAAGCTAGCTGTTACTGTTGAATTAGCTGTTAGAGTTAAACTAGCAGGCTCACTTGTTGCAACAGCAGTTACAGTTACACTCACTGTTAGTGTTGAACCAGCCATGACTGTTTCTAGCTCCTGATTTCTGTACACCAAAAAACTGCCAAGAGTGAAACTCTCTGTGTTTCACAGCAGCCAGACTGTCAGTCGGCCAGTCAGGATGACAGTCACCAGCCAACCAACCAGCTAACCAGTCCACCAGCTAACCAGTCAGCTAAACAGGCAATCAACCAGACAGCCAATCGGACAGACAGAAAATTAACTAGGCAGCCAATCAGACAGACAGTAAACCAACTAGGCAGCCAGCCAGTGATCTGGAGAGCTGTTACCACCCAAGGAATGCAGTGGTATGATTATTTAAACATGAACACATTTTTCTTCTATAGACAAAATTCTATTATGCAGTTGATAGTTCAAGTTCAACCAGTTTTCTGTTTATAAAAAGCTTAATAATAACTGACATCCATGAGAACTTGAATGTATGTATGAATGGAAAAACCAGTTGAGAGAATCTTCTCATTGAAAATACTATAAGAGTTTACCAAACTATAGAGCGTAAATTATGGCTGTTTACTAACCAGTGCTGAATTGAACAGTAACAAATATGAGCATATTCTAACTAGTACTGGACTATAGTCTACTTAAATGTTTACTAACTAGCACTGTACTGCAAGTGGCGTTTTATTAGAACTCTTCAACAAGTAGTATTTTATAATGACTGTATAACAAGAACTATGTTTACTCCAAATTGTATGACAAATCGTATTTTATTATAACTATAAAACGGAATTTTAGTGACAGAAGTTCATTCTCTCTGGTGCTGATCTACATTAGCTCTTTGTTCTAAGCAGTATTGTACTCCAGTAAAAAGTCTTTCTAGTGTCAAACTACTAAATCTCAACCCATTCAAACTAGCGTGGAAACTATGTCGACTCTTCCGTAAGCAACCTTTCACTCCACAAGAATCTAGGAAGCTTACTCACCCAGATCCATGTCAGACATCTCAAAGCTGTGTGTCTCTTCACAGGAGAACAGTTGGCTGATCTGGACGCTTTCTCTCCAGCTGAAGGGAATCTGAAGAGATGAGCAAGTCGCTGTGCTCTTAAACACTTCCAAGGGAGGCAGTTTCATGGCAGAGGGATGGTCACTGAGTCAGCCATTCACACTCCCTCTGTTGGGGAACCTGTTGGGTCTGTCACACGATGACAGGTCAGGTACAATCTGGATCATTTAGGAAGACAGGGACCACTCCCTCTTCTTCTGTGGTGGAGGATTACACATGCTGCCATCGTACTGTTCAGTGACTTGTCAGGGTCAGTTAAAAGCGCGAAACTAAGAACCACATTTTTCATATCGATCTGGGTTGTTTGTTTGTTCAGAGTTTGTAAACAAACAAATGCACCCTAAAGAATTCATGTCCTTTATTGAACAACAGATCCACACAGCAGTTCTAAAAGTGAGGACTGTACAGACGTCCAGTCCGGTTCAGTGAGTTAAAGATATAGAACTGTTATAGTGCCGCCTACAGGCTGAAAGAGTAACAGTTTCTGGTATTGTGACCGATATGTTTCATTTCTGCTTGTACTATACTTTGCTGTACTTTACTATACTATACTTTACTGTACTGTACTGTATCTGTGCTTTTACTACTGTACGTACTGTTACTATACTATATTGTAACTGTACTGTTACACTATACTATACATACTACACTATACACTATACTATACATACTATACTATACTACACTATACTATACTATACTATGTTTGGTAGCCATCAGTTACAGAAGTTGAACTACATTGTACTGTCGTGCGCATAGCAAATGGCAGTTTGCTATTTAAAATTATGTGCTATATATTGTGCTATCTAACATGACATTAACATTAATAGTGAGCGCGAACTATTTGGCTTTTGTTTTGTTGATAAGCGCAAATTCAGTGAACGGGTGTGTTGGAGGGGGAGGCATAAAATTATCTTTCGGAAACGGTCTGTGTAGAGTTGAAGAGAGGCGGGACTGTCCATGAAAGATTATGGAACATGATAACATGTAATTAAGCGCTTCAGGTGCACCGCCCATTTTAGATGTTGGTGAGAGATTGAAAAGATTGAAAAGATAGAAGAACACAGCCACAAGACTGTGACCGTTTGTCAACACGGATCGCAAAATAGTAAAACCAATGACCACAAGGTACACGGACCATTCTAATTCCAAGTATTGCAAGCCTGTCTCGAGCTGAAGACTTTCCCGTTAGAGGCGCTCATTTTTTAAACTGTAATTTATCATTACACTAGAAGGGGCAGTATTATTTGTTATCAGGTAAGTAACTGAAAGAAGAAAAATATAAAAAGCTTTGCTCTTAGTATTAATAAAGAGAATGATATGTTGCTAGTAGCCTAAGCCTACAACGTGTAAAGTTATTTCAAGGTTTGAAGCGCAAATGGACACCGACCGGTTACTAGGGCAACAGTATCGATAGTTCTCGACACAATCTAGCTACCTTACTGTACAAGTACACTTTATAGAGTAGAGCAAAATAAACATATAAAAGCATCATACAAGTAACCTAGGCCTAGATACACGTTGGCTAATACATTATGGTTTAACATACATGATACATATATGACAATATACATGATAAGTAGGGAAATGTTTAAATTTTGGCAGTAACTGTAGCAAAGTGAGTGAAGACAGAGTCGACGGAGGGTGGAGGAGGTGGAGGCCGATGGAAGACGATGAATTGCAAAGCTGTAATGTTATGGATGAAGCTATACCTTTATTTTAGACCGGTGCCAATGCAGCACACTTCAGGAGTCAATTGAAGCATGTGTATGTGTGCTGGAGTTCCTTTAAGATCTTGATGGAATCATCCAGTCTCTTCATTATAATACCCACACGCATTTTAGGTGGTAAAGGATATTGTTTTCTCTCCTTACTTTTCGATCAAAGTTGATGTTCAGCCCATAACTGTTCATTTGCTAAGTGAAATTTAATGTCGGTATGGATAGTGAAATATTTCCTAGTTTGTTAGTTTCGATCAAATGCCAACGTCTCGCCGACGTCTTGCCAATTAGCAAAAGCTCTCGGTAAGATATCTTCCCGATATAACAAACATCGGGACGACGTCTGTGTCATGAATTCACCGATTCATGGAAGTTAACTTAAGTAGCTTTTATTTAAGGCAAATACCCAACAGAGTAACAACAGAAACCAGTCCACTTCTGTGAACACAGAGACACTCCCCTTCATTGCTGCTTTCCCAACAAAACCTCAGCAGCAGCGCCAAATGGTCTGATCACAACTTGAAAAGTGAAAGTCGTGACGTTCTGTCAAGTATGGTGACCCATCCTCGAAATTGGTGCTCTGCATTTAACCCATCCAAGTGCACACACAGCAGTGAGTAGTGAACAACCGCATGCACACACAGTGAACATACACCTAGAGCAGTGGGCAGCTATATACGAAAGCATAGATGTATGAGAGAAATTGTGCATTTGTCTGCAATATTTACAGTACAACTGCAAGTCACATGACAAATGGCTAGAAACAGCCATACAGGTCCAGATAAATATGGTGAAGCCAGATGAAGCCAGTCTCTAAAAGAGGTGAGGCCAGTCTCTGAAAGAGGTGAGGCCAGTCTCTAAAAGAGGTGAGGCCAGTCTCTGAAAGAGGTGAGGCCAGTCTCTGAAAGAGGTGAGGCCAGTCTCTAAAAGAGGTGAGGCCAGTCTCTGAAAGAGGTGAGGCCAGTCTCTAAAGGAGGTGAGGCCAGCCTCTGAAAGGGAGGGGGCCAAATTCAAGCCATGCTGCCAAAACCGAAACTGTAGGAATTATAAGGAGCCACGTAGACGTTGCAGCTAGCCTTGATGTTCCTGAATAAGTTGCAGTTGAAGTCCGCCACCAGCTTCTTCTGCCCAGCCCTGTACGGGATCACGGGCACCTGCACGCGAACACGGTGACCTGGCCGCAGCAAGTCCAGCCTGGAGAAACAGACACACACTCAGACCCCTGCTGACAGTGTAGGTGCCAGTTTGTGTTGAGCTCGTAAAAGAGTGTATGTTTACGTGTCATGAAGGGTGTACGAGAGTGTCTGTGTGTGTGTTTGTGTGTTTGTGTGTGTGTGTGTGTGTGTGAGAAGGGTGGGACCTCTGACCTGGCCTCCACAGAACTCTCCAGAACCCCGCTGGCCGTCACCGTGATGGTGCAGTCTGTCAGAGGTTCATCCAGGGGGTTCATGAACAGCACCTCTGCTGTCATCTTACGGTACTGCTGCGCTGGACCTACACACTGCAACGCACACACACAGTCAGCAAAGTCATCCTCAAGACATAGATAATAAACAGACAAATATTTCTGTCAGATAGATAAGACAGACAGAAAGACTGACAGACAGAAAGAGAGAGGGGTGGAGGAGGAAGAGGAAGGGAGGCAGACAGACAGGAAAGACAGGCATGCAGACGACAGGCAGGCAGGCAGACAGGGGAGAGACCCACAGTGATGGTGAGAGCAGGGTCTTTCGGTATGATTTCCGTGTCCGTCAGGTAAACATTCTTTGGGTTCTTCTGGTCTGTAGCTAACGCCGACACCTTCAGACTGTTGTTCACCAACATGGGCTCTCCGTACGCAGAGAACGGGATCAGGATGGGAACAGTTAACTCTGGAGAACACAAACACGATCTAGTATCAGTTACGTAGTACTACAGTACAGTCCTTATTGCAATGGAAGTGTGATTGCACTATTATGGTGGTAACAGACACAAGTCCTTCACATGTCGGCCAGGATCAGAGAAGCAGATAGACGAGGAATATTTGACAACAGGTAGGTAGGCAGAGTTTGACAGAGGCAGTTAGTTTGAGTTAGAGATCAGTAGACCAGTGTTTTAAAGAGGCGGTGAGGCAGGGTTAGAGACAGACACTGTTTAATACAGAAGTAAGTTAAACAAGGCAGTAGCGAAGGGTTAGAGACAGAGGGACAGACAGGGTAATACAGAGGCAGGACTGTACAGATGCAGCGAGGCAGGGTTAGAGAATGACACAGGGTGAGACAGAGGCAGGGCTGTATAGAGGCAGCGAGGCAGGGTGCCTCCAGTACCTTGCCCAGGGGCCAGTTGGAGCTGCTTCTCCTCCGCCTGCACCTGAGAGGCAGGGGTGCCGGTGTACCTCATGGCCTGGACGTTAATGTTCACCAGGAGGCTGCAGGGGGTGCTAGCCAGGCTCCGCACCAGCAGTTTCAGCTTGATGTCAGACCCGCTCAGGGGCTTGCCCTCCACCACTATCTTCATCTCCACAGCTTTTGGAGCTCCGGGTCCGTTTGGTGTTCCGTTGGTGTTGGGCCCAGTGGTGGGTCCGGTAGTGGGTCCAGTAGTGGGTCCGGTAGTGGGTCCCGTGGTGGGTCCGGTAGTGGGTCCGGTAGTGGGTCCAGTGGTGGGTCCGGTAGTGGGTCCAGTGGTGGGTCCAGTAGTGGGTCCGGCTGGCGTCCCCAGGTGCCGGTAGTATTCCACGAGTTTGTGTGGAGCCACCACTCATAGCCAGGCTGAGAGCATCTCTCTCTTCCTTGGTGCCTGGAGGACAAACACATAAGAGACCAGGTGACACCTGACACACAGTGTCTGCATGTGTGTGCCTGGAATGAACTCCTATATTTATACCTTTGATGCGTGTTTGTGTCTGGACTAAACCCATGTGTTTACACTTTTGATGTGTTTGTGTGTTCTGAGATGGTTGACTGCTGTCTGAAGAGTGTGCGGTGTGCAGTACTGACCCTCTTTGTGCTTGTAGTTGTCGGTGATGATTTGTCTCTTGTCGCTGCCCACGCTCTTTGTGCTGATGTTCCGCCCCACAGAGGAGGTATTACTTGACATCTTCGTCTTTGATCCATTCTTCGCCACCAACCACGTCACTTCGTCTGCATTGACCTCGGCGAACACGAAAGGGACGTCGTACAGGACGTTGGTGTGGCCCATGAGTATGGCCTTGACCGGGGTGGGACCACAGCAGTACACGCCTGGGGGAAAGGGAAAGTGGTGGGGGAGGAAGGTGGGAGAAGAAGAGAGGAGAGGAAGAGAGGAGCGAGGAGGAGGAGACAGATGACATTCTATCTAATGACAAGGGCTCTAGAGTAAATCCATGTGATGCTGAGACTTTTGGACCATACCACTGCTCTTCTCCTGAGGGGTGGGGTCCAGAACCTGCCAGCCATCATACACTGAGTTTTCCGACAAGTCAGGACGCTTCATCCAGGCCTCCACCCACACGTGGTAGTTCCTGCCACGACAGCAAACAACCACATTCTACAACACGATTCCACCACAACTTTAATCCAGGCCATCTGAACCCCATCGGAGTCATGGAGTAACCCAGACGTGACAGATTGGACACTTTTACCGGACAGATTGATGGTTGATGTACACTTGTGTGTTGACAGATCAAAAGGCCAACAGGGTTTGTTTCCTTACCAGATACTGTCTTTGTTATCCTTCTCTATGACTCCGTAGTCTCCGTAATACTCATCCACCGTCAGGCTGCCATCCGTGTCGTGGGCCGACTGGAAGTTGGTGACGATTCGACACGGGATCCCCAGACATCTCAACACTGGGGGAGAGGGAGGGGATTGAGGAGGGGGGGGCGGTGAAAATGTGAGAGAGGGACGAAGGGAAGGAGTTAAAGACAGAGGAGTGTGTGGAAGAAAGGGATGGAGGAGGGTGAAGGGAGAACAAAAAATAGAGAGGGATGGATGGAAGAAGTGAAACAGAAGAGAGTTAGAGAGAGAGAAAAAATAAAAACAAAAAAACACAAAAAAAAACAAAGAAGAAGAAGAAGAAGAGAGAAGAGGAGAGAGAAAAGAGGATTGTAGAGAATGCTAGAGGGAGAATGAGAGAGGGTGGGGTAGATGGAGCTGTGTGTGTGTGGTGGGGGGTGGCCTCTGCTACCTGTGCACATGACACGCGACCCCCCCCCTCAACCCAGCACTGTCCGAACTTGACGGGGTTGCAGTTATTCTTCCGCCAACGTCGTAGGATGTCCACACTGCCGTTCCACTGGGTCGGACTAACCCCTCCAGTATACGAGCCGCTCCAGTTACCCTGCACTACCCCGCAGTCGTCGTTGCAGTTTATCTAATGGTCAGAGAACAGTCGGATCACACTGATGCTGTCACTTGAAAAGGGTTTCTGGGATGCACTGAGGACAAAGTAGTGTTGACGTTTGCCGTTATTAGTCAGGCAGCAGACTCCTTCATCTTAAAAAAAAAAAAAAAAAAACGTTTGAATGGAAAAACATTACCAAGTACAGGAGAGATCAAGAATCAGAAATTATCATCTCAATAACAGTAACGTCACACTATTTAGTTACCAATGGCGTTTAGTCACCATCGCGTTTAGTTGTCATGGCATTTAGCTGCCAATTGCACTTAGTTACCATGGCGCTGACCACCCGACCGACGTAGATGGGGTTGCAGCGGGCGGAGAAGTCTTGCGACGCGTCCCTTAGACACTTTGGATTTTTGTCCAGCAGTGTTATGCAAATGTCCACTATGTCTTCCTCAAACTGCAGGGTCAGGGGTTAGAACAGTGCAGGAATTAGCCGGTTACTATAATTTCTTGTGTTTCATTAGTCATCGCTATATATTATGTCAATTATTGGGATTATAGTTTTTGTTATAGTTTAAAAGGTACTTTAATGATGGATGAGACTGTGATTATGGTTACTGAATGTCAGCCCAAATACACAAACCTGCTGGCTGGAGAACTGCTCCTTTACAGTTACCAGCAAGTGCTGTAGTTGTGTGTATATGTGTTTGTATTAGTGTTTATGTTTATATGTGTATGTGTGTGTGTGTGTGTGTGTGTGTGTGTGTATGTGTGTGTGTGCTTGCGCCTACCTGTCCTAAGTCCCAGTCCAGGCTGTCGATGTAATTGTTTGAACCACGATAGATGATACTCTGCTCTGTCATAACGTACTCTTGCCTCTCATCCTCCTTAGCCAGGTAGACCCAGTCATCTAACACACAAATACCACACACATACCACACACACACACACACATACCATACACACAGATACCACGCACACACACATACCACACACACACACACATACCACACACACACATACCGCACACATACATATACACACACACACAAACATACCACACACACGCATACCACACAAACACACCACAGTCAGTTTCAGATGAGCATGACCATGATCTCCTGATCTCAGCTTCACAGAAGCCTGCCTCTCTCGTCAACTTCACAGTTTTTAATGGACGGTTGAGAAACACTTCATGAATCAGTCCTACAACGTGACAGACTGTTTACAGGCAGGTTTACCTGTACACCAAGGGTTGAACAGCAGCAACAGGCTTCCCAGGCTAGGCTCGTTCGGAGCGTCTGTCCTGGTCTTCACATACAGATGGTACTGACCCACGGGGGCGTCCGCTGGAGGGGTCACGGACAGGGTCACATTTCCTGCAATCAGCACTGTCATCGGGTTGAGCTCCGCCCCCCACTGCGCTTTACCCTTTTTATTGTTGGGGAAACTAATTACTGACCGGGTGCCAAGAGATTCTGAAGGCTCGGGCCCTGGAGGAGGTGAGGTAGGATGTGAAGAGTGGAGGAAGAGAGGGAGGGGTGGAGGGAGGGAGGGAGGGGTGGAGGGAGGGGAGTAAGGGTGGAGGAGGAAGGGAGGGGTGGAGGTAGGTAGGCAAGGATGGGAGGAGGAAGAAGGAGGGAGGAGGGTGGAGCGGAGGGGAGCCAAGGGTGGAGTTTACGTGTAGAGGGAGGGGATGCTGGTCTGGATTGAATTCTTTGAGTCATTTGTTGCGTGGTTGTGGAAAACTACGTCTTTGGGTTATTTTTCGTTCTTTGTTGGTCTGACGCGTTAATGCTTCTTATACCATCTTATTTGTCTTCTTCTTCTCCTTTTCTGTGCATGTCTATTTCTTTTTTAATTTTTATCACATTGGTCGTGTATTTCTCTCGCTTGTGTATTGGAAAAGTTATTTTTTCGCGTTTTGTGTTCGCCCTTTATCCTGTTCGGGGGGGTTGTGGGGGAAGCTGTTTTTGCTCTCCTTTGTGTTTTTTCCTTCATCCCCTGTTTTCCTAAAATTTTTCGTGTCATGCCTTTTGGCGCACTCTTTCTTCTCATTTAATGTTATGGGTTTCTTTTCCTTGGCTCTCTGTATCACTTTTCTCGTTGGAAACAGTCTTCTCCTGGGGAGTTTTGTATTTTCATATTTGTGGCTGTGTAGATTCGTGCTCTTGGCGTTATCCTTGCCCACTGCTTGGTTGTGAAAATTCCACACCTGTTTCTATCTCTGTCTTCTAGATCGGGCTTCTTTCCATCTGTTGGCTTTTTTCGGGGCTTTTTTCTTTCTTTTGCTTAGGGGATGTGGATTCGCCTTCCTAAGGTTGGAAAAAGTGGATTTGTCTTCCCCGGGGATTCATTTCTGCTCTTATTGGGGTTGTTTATGGTTTTTGGTCTTTATAATTCATCACTCCCGTTTTTACTATGGGTCGTGTGATGGTTGTCCTGGTGGAGGTTTTTCGTTCCGTTTTTGGATGGAGTGTGGTTCTTTTTTCTGGCTACATTTGCTTAGTGTTGCCGGTCCTGTTTTTTTTTCATTGGGTGGAAAAAAGGGGGGGAAAAAAGGGGGTCTGCCTTGCGGTGGGGGGTCCTGTTACTTTGATTTTGTTCTCAGGTATACTCTGACATTTTTTCTTTCTCTTGTTTATCACGATGGGGAAAAGAGAGATGGGAGGCAGAAAGAGGGAGGAAGGAGCGCATGGTAGAGAGGATAAAAGACGTTGACATGGTTTGTTTAAAATGGAGGAACCAAGTGACAAGTATTTTCACTTCCTGGGATGGACTGTGATCATGTACCTGTCTCAGCAATGATGAAGAGCAGGTCGGAGGCAGGGTTGAAGGAACGCGACAGGCTGAGGGTCAACAGGAAGGACTGCCCCCTCCGCACAATCAGACGCTCTTTGCTGATGTCACTGGTCCGGTGGGCGGAGTTGTTGGCCGCACACTGGAGGTCCATTTTATTCACAACTACAATACAGACCACACCTCACGTAAACACACAACAGTCTATAATCAGAGGGCTTACATTGAAATGGGGTGCTGATTCATCCAGCCACACCCATGCACCAAGACGCTTGATGAAGTCAATCTAAAACCCTCTAAGATCCTGTTAAACTGGCAGCTACCCCGGTTGCAACAGCGAGCTAGAATCAGAATCGGTTTTCATTCGCCATGTAGATTTGCACAAACATGGAATTCAGTGTGGCAGGATGGTGCAAACAATAAACATGTACGGATCTCAAACAAAGAAATAGGCAAGTACGGTAAACTAACCATAAAAAAGAACAGTCTTAAGTATAAAATAAATGGCCATGAAATTGTTTTCATGGTTTAATGAGAAGATGAGAGTTATGTTGACAATAGTACAAATGAGGTCAAGGTGCCTTGTGCAGCGTGTAAGGAGGGTAGAAGGATTGACTGTCAGTGGTCTTGTTGAAGAAGACAGTTGCAGATGGAAAGAAACAGTTTTTATGGCAAGAGGTTTTGGTCCTGATGCACCGCAGCCTTCTGTTACAGCTAAGCTAGTTGTTACTGTTGAATTAGCTGTTACAGCTAAGCTAGCTATTGCTGTTGAATTAGCTGTTACAGCTAAGTTAGCTGTTACTGTTGAATTAGCTGTAACATTTAAACTAGCAGGCTCACTTGTTGCAACAGCAGTTACAGTTACACTCACTGTTAGTGTTGAACCAGCCATGACTGTTTCTAGCTCCTGATTTCTGTACACCAAAAAACTTCCAAGAGTGAAACTCTCTGTGTCTCACAGCAGCCAGACTGTCAGTCGGCCAGTCAGGATGCCAGCCACCAGCCAACCAACCAGCTAACCAGTCCACTAGCCAACCAGCTAACCAGCCAGCTAACCAGGCAACCAACCAGACAGCCAATCAGACAGACAGTAAACCAACCAGGCAGCCAGCCAGTGATCTGGAGAGCTGTTACCACCCAAGGAATGCAGTGGTATGATTATTTAAACATGAACACATTTTCCTTTGATTATCAAAATTCTATTATGCAGTTGATAGTTCAAGTTCAACCTGTTTTCTGATTATAAAAAGCTTAATGATAACTGACATCTATGAGAACTTGAATATATGTATGAATGGAAAAACCAGTTGAGAGAATCTTCTCATTGAAAATACTATAAGAGTTTACCAAACTATAGAGCGTAAATTATGGCTGTTTACTAACCAGTTCTGAATTGAACAGTAACAAATATGAGCATATTCTAACTAGTACTGGACTATAGTCTACTTAAATGTTTACTAACTAGCACTGTACTGCAAGTGGCGTTTTATTAGAACTCTTCAACATGTAGTATTTTATAATGTAGTACAAGTACTATATTTTATCCAAATTGTATGACAAATTGTATTTTATTATAACCATAAAAAACTAAATTTTACTGACAGAAGTTCATTCTCTCTGGTGCTGAACTACATTAGCTCTTTGTTCTAAGCAGTATTGTACTCCAGTAAAAAGTCTTTCTAGTGTCGAACTACTAAATCTCAACCCATTCAAACTAGCGTGGAAACTATGTTGACTCATTCTGTAAGCAACCTTTCACTCCACAAGAATCTAGGAAGCTTACTCACCCAGATCCATGTCAGACATCTCAAAGCTGCGTGTCTCTTTACAGGAGAACAGTTGGCTGATCTGGACGCTTTCTCTCCAGCTGAAGGGAATCTGAAGAGATGAGCAAGTCGCTGTGCTCTTAAACACTTCCAAAGGAGGCAGTTCCATGGCAGAGGGATGGTCACTGAGTCAGCCATTCACACTCCCTCTGTTGGGGAACCTGTTGGGTCTGTCACACGATGACAGGTCAGGTACAATCTGGATCATTTAGGAAGACAGGGAACACTCCTTCTTCTTCTGTGGTGGGGATACACATCCATGCCTCCGTTACTGTTCAGTGACTTGCTCAGGGTCAGTTTAAAATCGCTGACCAAGAACCACATTTTCATATCTCATCTGGAGGTTTTTTATTGTCAGAGTTGTAAACCAAACAAATTCACTAAAGAATTCATGTCCTTTATTGAACAACAGATCCACACATTATAGCAGTTCTAAAAGTGAGGACTGTACAGACGTCCAGTCCGATACAGTGAGTTACAGACATAGAACTGTTATAGTGCCATCTACAGGCTGAAAGAGTAACAGTTTCTGGTATTGGGACTGATATGTTTCATTTCTTGCTTGTACTATACTAACTATACTATACTTTACTGTACTGTTCTGTGCTTTACTATACTGTACTGTACTGAACTGTACTATACTATACTAAGTCTGGTAGCCATCAGTTACAGAAGTTGAACTACTGTTGTACTGTCGTGCGCATAGCAAATGGCAGTTTGCTATTTAAAATGATGTGTTATGTATTGTGCTTTCTAACATAACATCAACATTAACAGTGAGCGCGAACTTTTTGGCTTTTGTGGTGTTGATAAGCGCAAATTCAGTGAACCGGTGTGTTGGTGGGGGAGGCATAAAATTATCCTTCGGAAACGGTCTGCGTAGAGTTGAAGAGAGGCGGACTTTCTATGAAAGATTATGGAACATGATAACATGTAATTAAGCGCTTATTCAGGTGCACCGCCCATTTTAGATGTTGGTGAGAGCTTGAAAATATATTCAGTACACAGCCACAAGACTGTGACAAGAACTATATATGACCACAACTGACACATTCAACAGAAAGCAGACAGCAAGAGTGCCCATTTCCATGTAATCGAAGTGGTGACCTGGTGCTTACGTTACTTCGTACATCAAACACTAATTGAAAACGGCAATTCTGTTCCACCCAATTATTTTGTTTACAATTAAATGTACAGTAGTGTAACGGCTGTGTACTCAATTAAAAAAAACTGTCCAAAGAACATTTGAAAACAAACATGCACTCGGGGGATTAATTAATTAATTAACATGTATTTACTTACGGCAAAAAGCTTGCTTTGCTTTCAGTGAGTTCATGTGCTTTTACAAGCTATATCGTTCAAATGTGTAGATACAAAGACACACTTCACCCTACGTCTGTAAACCAAAGACTTCAGAATCAGAATCGGTTTTATTCGCCATGCAAGATACTCAAGCACAGAATTTACTGTGGCAGGGAAGTGCAAACATAGAACATGTATACTGTATATAAACAGAAAAGCAAGATAAACAATAAACAATTTCCAAATGATTTCAGTAAATGGACAACCATCCCAGAACATCCCCTGTCCTTAGACCCTCCTTCTCGGCGAGGGGAAAAACGACAAAAAACCCTGTGGGAAAAAGTAGAAACATCGAGGAGTTTTTCCTTGTTTTCCTTGAGGGTTTAAATTGGTCGAGGGGCAATTCTATGGGGGTACATGAAGCCCTCAGTGACATTGCTTGTGAAAAAGGCTATGCAAATACATTTTGATTCGATTTTACTTTGGGCTACCATTTTTCACATAGCAGTTATCGATTAACGTTTCAACCATTCATATTGTGTTCCTTAATGCTTTAACCTACTACCTTAATATTTTCGTTCAGGTCTAGGATGGGAAGTATCGATGACATCACAGAACTTTTTCAGCTGTGTAAACTTTCAATTTATTTTCAGTTTAATCATCTGCAATCCTTCACCATTAATCACTTATAATGTATCCCATAATAATTTATCTGCCTACCTGTAAAACCACATGTACAATAAAAAATGCTGGATTTTAGATAGTTAGTCTTCATTAGACAGAATCAGATGACGCCCACAATAAAATCTCTTATTATACCTTTACAACATTGACAAAAAAGGCTATTGGTTTAAGAAGCTTGTTAATAAGAATCTAGAAGGTTTGAGAAAAAGGCAAGGCTGCACTGCAAGTGTCATATCCTGTGGTTTCAGCACGGCAGTGGAACAACGTGTCGTCTTAGGCGGCTGCGATGAATGTCTCAGCGATGGAGCTCAGTGATGGAGCTCAGTGATGGAGCAGTACATGTGGTACGTGTCAAACTAGAGGAAGCCACAAAACCATAAAGTGTCCAAGATTAGACTTGTGTCTACAGAGCTGTACACACGCAATACTGATACAGCCAACAAAGCCATAAAAAGAATTGAAGCCCAATTAGATATTTTACTTCATCCTTAACTGGGGTCCTCGCATTTTCTCCCTGGGATCCTGTGTGTTGCAAAGAGATATTTGTATTTTAGTGTGTGTGTATGTTAATATTACCTCACAGGTGGCGTTATCATACGTCTTCACACTTTCAAATTTCATCTTTCAGCAGTTCTCAAACCAACCAGGAGATACTCTGTGACCTTTCGGGCTCAAACCAAGGAAAGCAGCGTATGAAAGTGTTCAACTTCAGCTATTCAGGTCAGGTCCAGCATTAGTTCATGTAGCTAATGTGACCTCCCAGGAACTTGAACCAGGTGGGTGAGTGAGGAGAATGGAAAGGCTCACCTGAGGTGACGTAGGTGGTCAGACTGTATAGACGAAGGTCCTTCTTTAGGTTGGGGAAAGAGTTCATCTGTATTTGACAGATTAACTGCTGCAACATCGTTTTTTTAGCATAATTTTATGGTTAATTGAATGAGGTGTAATTCAATTAAGATGAACAATCTGAAATAAAATAATATTTAAAAAAAGTTTTAAACAGCCAACAAACGAACAGTGTCCTGGAAGCACAGAAACACTTACATTCCCTTTTCTGCTGACAGCGTTCATGCGCATTTGATCTACAACAAAGACAACGTTCTGTAAATGCGACATCAATAAATAATCATTTAAAGGTCATTAAACCAGAGGCGCTCGGGTGAAATCGTGCTGCCAGCCTGAACAGGAAGTGAAAGTGTAGTTTCAGAATCATGCATTTGTTGCTTTGTTTCTCTGGAGCCTACCTTCATTTCTGTATACAGGGGTGGCAGCACATACAGGGGAAAGAAACAGGAGAATATCTTCACATGTACTATTTAAATGTTTTACAATAAACTAAGAAGCAAGATCTCTCAAGATACAAAGGCATTTCGTACCTTTTGGAGGATTTTGTCCCTGCAAAATACAACCAAAAGTATGAATCCTTGGACACACAGAGCACTGTATGGAGTTGCGCAAAAGGATTCTCTGCATCAAAGCTCAGGTTAATGCCTGGGTGTGGTGGGGTTGGGGGGGGGGTGGGGTAGAAAGAAGGGGGGGGTGGGGAGGGGCGGGGAGGAGGAGGAGTGGGCGGGAGGCGGGGGAGGAAGGGGCTGTCGTTTAGACCCAGGCAGCTATAACTGGAGAATCTTCCTCCCAGAGAAAGGAAGCCCCAGATGTACTCACTACGGCTCCAGCGGACACAGACAGCTACCAGACACCCCAGGGTCACACCAACAGCAGTACCCGTCACACCGGCCACCACCTGCAACACCTGGGAACCTGTGTGGTGACAAGATAACCCATTGACAGTAAAGTTATTGTTATACATTTGGCCGCATGACAAGGTTTTTCCATCTGAAGTGCACGTTGAGAAAGAAAAAGCAGATAACCTGTAATTATGATCCACCTGGTATCAGAGGGTACAGCAGAGCTCACGTGGGAACCTGGAGACGAGGGGTATTTGGTAGACCACTGAGGTTCTGGTCCTGACATCAGACCACAAGCAGTTAGGAACAAAATAGAGGAAGAACATAGAATGACTGTGTCTGGGTTATCCAGCTCAACACTACCTCTTTTGCATGGCAGAGTAATACTTTAACACAGGGGTGTCAAACTCAGGTCCTCGAGGGCTGCTGTCCTGAAGGTTTTCGATGTTTCCCTAATCCAGTACACCCGATACTAATGATGGGTTGTAATCAGGCTTCCACAGAGCTTGATAACAACCCATTCATTAGATTCCGGTGAGCTGGAGTAGGGAAACATCAAAAACCTTCAGGACAGCGGCCTGGACAGCAGAAGACCCTACTCACCAGCAGTAGAATTCCCAGTAGTACTAGAAAGTGCCGAGGTAACAGCAGTCACACCTAGACCCCAGAGGTACAATAATCACAACTCAACAATCAAAGGTGAAAGATGAACAGGCCATCTGTGTTTTAAGTAAACGGAAACCTTTCGGGTTCTCTCACACTCACTTGAAGTTTGAGATTCTGAGGGAAATGTAGAGGTAGCGACTGAGCCTAAGGAAAATTGAGGAAAATCATGAAATTTATTGACATTGTATGACTGCTTTACCTTAAGTTGATATTCAAAGTCATTCCAAAAAAAAGTACTCCTACCTGAGGTTGCTGTTGGGGTCTGAGCCGTTGTTGGATCAGGAGAATCATCTACCATTGTATCTAGAAACCAG
>BROE01000020.1:17994442-18007547 GCA_036571765.1 Plecoglossus altivelis
TATAGGAAGGAGAGGCAGGACAGGAAGCGCTACCAGAAGTGTGATGTGAAAGGAGGAGGGAGGGGAGAGGAGGAGAACAGACTATCTTACATGTGACCTCTTACAACAGAACACGATGCACAGTCAGTAGTGAGCCGTCCAGTAATGAGGTGAGTAACATGGAGAGGGTCTATTCTGTCCTATAGAAACCACAGGTTACATCAGTTATACGGGATGTATCTCATACATGCAGAAAGAGAGGGATTGCATCATGTTTTGTAATTGTCGTCTAAAAATGAAATCTTGTCTTCCGCCCCCTGAAGCTTCTTCATCAAGCTGGAAAAACTGGATCAGTCAAATCCCTCAGGAGAGGTAGAACAGTCTGACCAGGTAGAACAGTCTGACCAGGTAGAACAGTCTGACCAGATAGAACAGTCTGACCAGCTAGAACAGTCTGACCAGGTAAAACAGTCTGACCAGATAGAACAGTCTGACCAGCTAGAACAGTCTGACCAGGTAAAACAGTCTGACCAGATAGAACAGTCTGACCAGCTAGAACAGTCTGACCAGGTAAAACAGTCTGACCAGATAGAACAGTCTGACCAGCTAGAACAGTCTGACCAGGTAGAACAGTCAGAGCAGGAATCTTGTTTGGATAATTCAAGACAGTCAGAGGAAGCGGTGCCTTCAGGCGAGGAAGAGGAACTCTCAGCCCAGACACAACATTCTGAACAGCCTCAACATTCCGAGCAGCCCCAACATTCCGAGCAGCCCCAACATTCTGAACAGCCTCAACATTCCGAGCAGCCCCAACATTCCGAACAGCCCCAACATTTCGAACAGCCCCAACATTCCGAACAGCCGCTACATTCCGAACAGCCGCTACATTCTGAACAGGCAGAGCAGGGGAAACAGGCAGAGCAGGGAGAACAGGTACAGCAGGGGGAACAGCCAGGAGCAGCTGGTGAAACCAGACTTTCAGAACAGCTGGCTCAGCTGACAGTCTCAGGAGAGACAGCTCTCCCAGACGCAGGACAAGCAGGAACCTTAGATCCAGGAACCTCGGTACCAAGTGTGGACCAGGCACTGGACAGAGAGCAGGCACCAGGTGTGGGCCAGGCACCAGGTGTGGACCAGGTGCTGGACGGAGGGCAGGCACCAGGTGTGGACCAGACGCTGGACGGAGAGCAGGCACCAGGTGTGGGCCAGGCACCAAGTGTGGGCCAGGCACCAGGTGTGGACCAGACGCTGGACGGAGAGCAGGCACCAGGTGTGGGCCAGGCACCAAGTGTGGGCCAGGCACCAGGTGTGGACCAGGCACCAGGTGTGGACCAGGCACCAGGTGTGGACCAGGCACCAGGTGTGGACCAGGCACCAGGTGTGGACCAGGCACCAGGTGTGGACCAGGCACCAGATGTGGGGCAGGCACCAGGTGTGGACCAGGCACCAGGTGTGGACAGAGAGCAGGTGTCCCGGCTGGCAGAGCGCCTGTTTCATCTGGACGGGTTCCGGAGCACTGAAGTGGTGAAACACCTGGACAAAGAGTAAGAGGGTTTCATATATTTTAAACCTTTTCAAGGGGAAAAAATAACTTTTTTTTTCTTCTTTTGTTATAGTTTGTGAACCTTTTTTTGGAAAATGTATTTTTCTTCCCCTTCTCCCCCAAAAATGAACCTGGCAAAACCTTGTAACCATTCAAATGAATGAATGAATGAACAGATGAATAAGTGGTTGGTCTCTCTCTCCTTACTGCAGTAATGAGTTCAGCCATGCTGTGGGGGAGGAATACCTCAAGTTTTTTGACTTCACTGGCCAGACCCTGGACCAAGCTCTGAGGTGAGACCAGAATGTGCATTGCTCCCTTAAGCTCTCACAGTCTGCTTACCTGTTTGGAAGCTGTGATGCCCTCTCCTCTCCCCCCTCATCGCCCCTTCTAACCCTTCCTTCCTTATACCCTCCCCCCTCGTCCTCTTTTCCAGGGCCTTTCTGAGGGTGGTGGTTCTGATCGGTGAGACCCAGGAAAGAGAACGGGTTCTGCAGCATTTCTCCTGTCGATACCAGCAGTGTAACCCACATGTCTTCCGTTCCTCTGGTGAGCACACTTCTGACCTTCAGAAGAACTAGCCAGATCAAAGCTGTTTGCTTGATTCCAGACAGTCAGAACACATTGTGAGCAGTCAAGAGAGAGTCAGAGCAGACCTAAAAGGCAGAGCAGGGTGAACAGGTACTCTCTGACCTCTGACCTGCTGGTGTTCCCGATCACTGCTTCCACAGGTGCGGTGTTGACCCTCACCTGTGCTGTGATGCTGCTGAACACAGACCTACACGGACAGGTGAGAGCCAGCCTCATTCAGGTCCCTCCAGTCTGTCTACTGTCTGTCTACTGCCTGTCTGTCTACCTGTTGGTCTGCATGTCTGTCTACCTGTGCTGGTCTGTCTACCTGTCTGTCTACCTGTCTGTCTACCTGTCTGTCTACCTGTGCTACTCTGGCTACCTGTGCTGGTCTACCTGTCTGTCTACCTGTGCCTGGCTGGTCTACCTGTGGCTGGTCTACCTGTCTGACTACCTGTGCTGGTCTGTCTACTTGTCTTCCTGTCTACCTGTCTGTCTACATCTGTGCTGGTCCTGTCTACCTGTCTGTCTACCTGTCTGCAGGTCATGTCTAACTGTCTGATGTTGTTGTCTCTCCAGAACGTAGGGAAGGCCATGAGTTCCTCAGGCTTTGTCTCCAACCTAGAGGGGATGAACGAAGGAGGAAACTTCAGCAAGGAGCTGTTGAAGGTAGGAGGGGCCTGTCCACCTGTCTGTCTTGTCTGCGCAGCCCACTCTGTCTGTGTCTAAACTGTCTGTCTGTATAACCACTTGGTCTGCTTCAAGCTGGCTGTTCAGTCTTCTACTCCCCTGTCTAGCCGCCTCTGTTTCAGAGCTTGTTCAACTCCATCAAGAATGAGCCTCTGGAATGGGCTGTGTGAGTTGTTTACTAACCACCTGCTTTTTTTATAACTGAGTTACCTGCTCATACCTGCATCGTCTATTCATCGTTCAACCTCCCTCTGTCCCCCCCCCCCGCCTCATGGTTGTCATAGCGACGAGAAGGAACTGAAGAGCTCGTTGTTGTTGGAGGAGGACTCGAGAGAGGACGCGCCGCGTCGCAGCAGTAGTAACCCCTTCCAGAACGTTCCTCACGACAAGAAGGCCTCCGTCTTCAAACAGGGCTTCCTGCAACGGAAGGCTCATGCCGACATTGACGGCAAACGCAGTGAGGAGGGGGAGGGTTTAAACGGAGGAGGGGGAGGGTTTAAACGAAGGAGGGGGAGTGGTTTAAAAGGAGAGGGGGAAGGGTTTTAAAACGGAGGAGGGGGAGGGTTTAAACGGAGGAGGGGGAGGGTTTAAACGGAGGAGGGGGAGGGTTTAAACGGAGGAGGGGGAGGGTTTAAACGCAGTGAGGAGGGGGAGGGATTAAACGCAGTGAGGGGGAGGGTTTAAACGGAGGAGGGGGAGGGTTTAAACGGAGGAGGGGGAGGGTTTAAACGGAGGAGGGGGAGGGAAAAAAGGTTTGAAAAATGGTGTTGTTGAGATCTTGAATGAGTATGCTGATGTGTGTGTGTGTGTGTGTGTGTGTGTGTGTGTGTGTGTGTGTGTGTGTGGTTGTGTGTGTGTGTGTGTGTGTGTGTGTGTGTGTGTGTGTGTGTGTGTGTGTGTGTGTGTGAGACAGCTCCATGGGGTAAAAGAAGCTGGAAAACTTTCTATGCCGTGCTGAAGGGGATGGTCCTCTACTTACAGAAGGTCAGATCTGCTTCTAAACCCTCCCACACCCTGTCTCACCCTCTCACCCTCTCTCACCCTCCCACACCCTCTCGCCCCCCCACACCCTCTCTCATCCTCTCTCACCCTCCCACACACTCTCTCACCCTCTCACCCTCTCTCACCCTCCCACATCCTCTCTCTCACCCTCCCACATCCTCTCTCTCACCCTCTCTCACCCTCCCTCACCCTCTGTCACCGTTTCTCTCTTCCTGACATCATCCATACCTGTCCTTCAGCTACATTAGCATATTAGCTGCTGAACAATGCTACATGATGCTACATGATGCTACATGATGCTACATGATGCTACATGATGCTACATGATGCTACCTGATGCTACCTGATGCTACCTGATGCTACCTCTCTGCATGCTGTACGTGTCCCAGGATGAGTATGGGAGGGACTGGCAGAGCTCAGAGGAGCTGGTGAGTGTTCACCACGCTCTGGGAGAGCGAGCAGCTCTCTACACCAAGAGACCTCACGTGTTCCGACTGCAGACCGCTGACTGGAGGGTCTTTCTCTTCCAGGCCTCGTGAGTTACTGGAAGTCTGGGTTGTGTGAGAGAAAGAGTGTGTGTGTGTGTGTGTGTGTGAGTGAAAGATTGTGTGTGTGTGTGTGTGTGTGTGAAAGAGTGTGTGTGTGTGAGTGAAAGATTGTGTGTGTGTGTGTGTGTGTGTGTGAAGGAGAGTGTGTGTGTGTGTTTGTGTTTGTGTGAGTGAAAGCGTGTGAGTGTGTGAAGGAGTGTGTGTGCCTGTGCGTGTGTGTGTGTGTGTGTGTGAAAGAGTGTTTGTGAGAGAGTGGGTGTTTGTGTGAGTGAATAAGTGTGTGTCAGTGTATGTGTGTGTCTGAGGCTGGGTTGTGTGCGTGTGTGCGTGCGTGTGTGTGTGTGTGTATGCGTGTGCTTCCTGTCTTGCGTGTTCACATGCTCTCTTGTCTCTCAGCTCCTCAGCAGAGATGAATTCCTGGGTCAGTAGAATCAACCTGGTGGCAGCGCTTCACTCGTCTCCATCTTTCCCTGCTGCTGTGGGCTCCCAAAGACGTTTCCATCGACCCATCCTGCCCTCAGTCCAGTCCTCACACACCCTGGTACACACACACACACCCTGGTACACACACATCCTGCTACACACACACACACACACCCTGCTACACACACACACACCCTGGTACACACACATCCTGCCCCCAGTCCAGTCCTCACACACACTGGTACACACACACCCTGGTACACACACATACACACACCCTGGTACACACACACCCTGGTACACACACACACACCCTGGTACACACACATCCTGCCCCCAGTCCAGTCCTCACACACACTGGTACACACACACCCTGCTACACACACACCCTGGTACACACACATACACACACCCTGCTACATACACACCCTGCTACATACACACCCTGCTACATACACACACACACCCTGCTACACACACACCTTGGTACACACACCCTGCTACACGTACACACACACTATCCTGCTTGCTATAGTTGATGTTGTTGATGCTGTTGTTGATGATGATGCTGTTGTTGATGACGATGCTGTTGTTGTTGGTGATGTTGTTGTTGTTGGTGATGTTGTTGTTGTGTTGTTCAGGGGCAGCAGCAGAAGTCCCATGCTGCCATGAAGACCAGCTTCCAGGAGGACCTGACCCAGCTACGCCAGGAGGGCAGTGGGAGCAAAGGACACTCCTCCAGGGCCCGCTGGCTGGAGGAGACCCGCCTCAGGGAGGAGTACCTCTCCCATGAGGTGTGTGTCTGGTACCTGTGTCTGTGTCTGGTACCTGTGTCTGTGTCTGGTACCTGTGTGTGTGTCTGGTACCTGTGTGTGTGTCTGGTACCTGTGTGCGTGTCTGGTACCTGTGTGTGTGTCTGGTACCTGTGTGTGTGTCTGGTACCTGTGTGTGTGTGTGTGTGTGTGTGTCTGGTACCTCTGTGTGTGTGTGTGTGTCTGGTACCTTTGTGTCTGTGCCGGTGTGTGTGTACTGTGTGTGTGTCCTGTGTGTGTGTGTGTGTGTGTGTACTGTGTGTGTGTGTGTGTGTGTGTCTGGCACGTGTGTGTGTGTCCTGTGTGTGTGTCTGGTACCTGTGTGTGTGTGTCTGGTACCTGTGTGTGGTCTGGTACCCGTGTGTGTGTGTGTGTGTGTGTGTGTGTGTCTGGTACCTGTGTCTGTGTCTGGTACCTGTGTGTGTGTGTGTGTGTCTGGTACCTCTGTGTGTGTGTGTGTGTCTGGTAAGGGTGTGTGTGTGTATAAGAGAGAGTGTGTGTGTGTACTGTGTGTGTGTCCTGTGTGTTGTTGTTGTGTGTGTGTATGTGAAAGAAAGTGCATGCGTATGCGTGTGTGCGTGTGTGTGTGTCCTGTGTGTGTGTCTGGTACCTGTGTGTGTGTGTGTTCGTGTGTGAGTGTGTGTCCTGTGTGTGAAGTCTCTGAACTTGTGTGTTGCAGGTGAGTCGTTACGAGGCATACATTGTATCTCTGGAGGCCTGGAAGAGCGTGACCACCCCCTCACACCTCTCCCCCTCACACCTCGCCCCCTCGGGCCCCGCCCCCTCACACCTCGCCCCCTCACACCCCGCCCCTCAGGCCCCGCCCCTCAAACCTGCCCCCTCAGCCCCGCCCCCTCACACCTCGCCCCCTCAGGCCCCGCCCCCTCAAACCCCACCCCCTCACACTCCGCCCCCTCAAACCCCGCCCCCTCAAACCCCGCCCCCTCAGGCCCCGCCCCCTCAAACCCCACCCCTGCTCCCACAGACCCCGCCCCCCTCCGAGAGCAGCTTGAGCTCTACGACAAGGAGATGTGCAAGAGCAGGGGGGAGGCGGGGGAGGAGAGGATGAGGGAGGCGGGGCGAGAGGGGGGTCTGAAGAAGTCTCACTCTAGCCCCTCCCTGGAACTGGAGATGGCTCCTCCCCCTGTGGTGAGAGTGCGTCGCAACATCTCGGAGAGACGAACCTACCGCAAGATTATCATCCCTAGACGGGCCCGCGACGTCTGACCACGGAACATCCTGCTGCCTCTAGGAACTCTGGGTATTGTAGTTCCAACTGAAGTGAGAACGTTTCTATCTCTGAAAACTTGTTTTGATATTTTCTGTTACATTAACGTGGACTTTAATGAGAGAGAGCAGGTTGACCTTTAGCTCTCTCCATCCCTCACCCCCTCCATCTCTCGCACCTCTCCATCTCTCACCCCTCCATCCCTCACCCCTCCATGTCTCCCCCTCCTCCCTCACCCCTCCATCTCTCCACCTTGACGCCTCCATCCTCCTCCTCCATGTCCTCCCCCTCCATCTCTCACCCCTCCATCTCTGGCACCCCGTCCATCTCTCACCGCCTCCATCTCTCACCGCTTCATCTCCACCCCTCCATCCCTCTCCCTCTCTTTCTTTCTCTTCTTTCTCTTCTCTCTTCTTCCTCTCCTTCTCCTTCTGTTTCTTCTTCTCCTCCTTCCTCCTCAAAGAGGTGGGGGCCCCCTCCTGCGCTCCCTCCGTCCATCTCTCCCCCTCCATCTCTCACCCCTCCATTCCTCACCCCTCCATCTGTCCCTCACCCTCCACCTCACCCCTCATCTTCTGCGCTGTCTGGACTGTGTTCCTCATTAGTTAATATATTATTCTCCATCTCAGTGTTTGTGTTGTTGGCCACAGGAGGGCGCCACATACCACCACATCTAACATGAAGGATGCAACATGGTTAACCACTTGAATCAAACTCACTTGTGTGTTTCAGTACTTTGTTTAAGGTTATTTAGTTGTTGATATTGCTGGTATTCATTTGTTTATTTTTGTAATGCTCTTCTTTAGTAAAATCATTTCCAAAACCTTAATCTCTGGATTTATCTGTCAGATAAACGTTCCTTTCTTGACATCAGAACAGCAGCTAGCAGCAGCTAGCATCAGCTAATAGCAGCTAGCAGCATCCAACAGCAGCTAACACAGCTAATAGCAGCTAACAGCAGCTAACACAGCTAATAGCAGCTAACAGAAGTTAGCAGCTAGCAGCAGCTAACAGCAGCTAACAGTAGCTAACACAGCTAGCAGCAGCTAATGCTTCATCCTGAACTTCTTCCTGTTTAACTCTTTACACTCAAGTTACTTTTACCACTATAGAAGTACATAGCAACACCCCAGCGTTGCTACGTAGCTACACGGTGTCAGGTGGGAAGTCTGACCTCTGCACTGACCTCTGCTGGCGGCTCTGGGGTCAAAGGTCATGCGTGTTCTTTCTCTGTGGCATCTTCGGCTCAGGTCGTCCTGGAGAGTGTGACAATGAGGAGGCCGGATGTGTCAGGAGGCCCCTGCTGTACGTCCCCCGGCCCCCCAGCCCCCCCTGGGCCCCCCCTGGGCCCCTGCCCCCCTGCCTGTAGAGTCCTGCTCCTCCATGCAAGTGACATGACAGGAGACGAGGGAGAGGAGGAGGAGAAATGAGGAGAGGCTGTTAAAGGAGTGAGGAGTACCTAAGGGAAGAGAAGGAGGAGAGAAAGAGGGAGGGATGGAGGGGGAAGGGAGGGGGATAACATTATGGAGATCTACTAATGCATGTAGGACACTGCGTCCATGCTTTTTTTTTTCTCTCTCTATCTCTTTCCTCCTCCTCCCTTCTCCATCCTCTCCTCCTCCCCCTCCTCCCCATCCCCTCTCCACCCTGCCCCCCTCCTCTCCACCCCCTTCCCCTCCTCTCCACACCCTCTTCATCCTCTCTCCACCTCTCCCCCCCCTCCCCTCCCTCTTCCATCCCTCTCCACCTCTGCCACCCCTCCTCTCCATCCCCTCCTCTCCCTCCCGTCCCTCTCCATCCCCTCTTCACCCCTCCTGGTCTGGTGAGCTCTGTGGTGCCCTGGTCAGGCCTGGCTGACTCATTAAGGACCAGCTCTGGCGTGGTTAGAGGCAAGGGCCTCGGTCTGCCCTGCTCTCTCTCTCTCTCTCTCTCTTCTCTCTCTCTCTTCTCTCTCTCTCAGACCTGCTCCTCTCACCCTGGGACACACAAACACTTCATCTTGTTTTGAACACTGCTCAGCACTCACCGCCTCTCATTCAGCCTGGTGCAAACATTCCACACGCATTCATCACACAGCGCCACATACACCGCTCGCACACACAGCACTAATCCTGTTTTGATCTCTGTCCATTTTTTTCGTAACCTCTAATAAACACCCAGATACGGCTGCGTCTCCTTCGCTGGCTGCGTCTCCTCCGCTGGCTGCGCCTCCTTCTCTGGCTGCGCCTCCTTCTCTGGCTGCGTCTCCTTCGTCTCCTGCCTCCATGTCTCTCCAGACAGACATTCTCCATCTGGCTCCATGATGCTGTTAGCTACTGGGTCATTATCTGTCCACTGCACCCTCCCTCTGTCCTCCCTCTGTCCTCCCTCTGTCCTCCCTCAACTGGCAGCTTCCACTACCCAGCTCTCTCTCCTCTCCTCCTTCCTCCCCCTTTCTCTTCCTCCCCCCTCTCCTTTCTCCTCTCTCTCCTCTCTTTCCTCTCTTCCCCTCTTGTCTCCCTCCGCACTCCCTCATCACTCTCTTCCTCTCCTTTCTTCCTCTTTCTCCTCTCTCTCCCTCTCTCCTCATCCCCTCATATCTTCTCTCCTCTCTCTCTCGCCTCCTCTCTCTCCTCTCTCTGTCTCTCTCTCTTCTTCTCTTCCCTCACACACAAGGCATGCACATTCTCACTGGATGAAATCATTGGCTAAATGAAGTGATGAAGGACCACACACTATTCACTGTACACAAATACTACACACTACCCCCAAACCAAACAAATTTATATCCAAGACAACTTATAGTACTTAGTGATCATCCAGTTGAATGCTGGAACCACTGAACTGTAGCCTCCTGTAGGCAGTGCTTGTTGTCCTCCCCCTGTCCTCACTCCCTCCTGTCCTCCCTCCTTCTCTCTCCTCTGTTTCCTCCTTCCTGTCCTCCCTCTCTCACTGTCCTCCTCCTGTCCTTCCCTCTCTCCTGTCCGCTCCCCTCCTGTCCTCCTCCCTCCTGTCCTCGCTCCCTCCTGTCTCCTTCCTGTCCTCACTCCTGTCCTCCTCCTGTCTCCTCCCTCTGTCCTCCCTCCTCCCTTACCTCCCTCCTATACTCCTGCCTTACATCCCTCCTGTCCTCAGCCTCCTGGTCTCCCTCCTGTCCTCCTCCTGTCCTCCCTCCTATCCTCCCTACTGTCCCTCTCCTCCTGTCCTCCTCCTGTCCTTCCTTCCTCATCCAGATGAGTTCATTCAGTCTGTCTAGTAGTACCAGGACCTTCTCTGGACCAGCTCTGCCCTGGAGGACACCAGCCTCCATACTGAAGGGGTCCAATCTCACAGGAACAGTAAGGTAATCTGCCAAGGGCCACTCTCATAGGAATAGTAAGGTAACCTGCCAAGGGTCCACTCTCACAGGAACAGTAATGTAAAATGACTGAGTAAACTGCCTCTCCTGTCCCCAACTGCCAGACATGCCCCAATTGCCCCACCTAAATCTAACTGCCACACCTGCCTCTAACTGCCCCACCTGCCCCGAATGCCTCACCCAAGATGGCCTCTCCTGCCTATTTGAATGTCGTTTTGGATAGAATCATGCGCTACACGATTGAACTGATTTGCATTTTCAGGATTGCAGTTTGTGTCTTGAGCGACGTAAAAACACACTTTTTAAACTCTGCTTCGATACACGACAACACTGCTTAATGGTGGGTAGTAGTAGACACCGTTCACGTCAGCTCTAGGTTGTCCTTGGAGGTTAGAGGTTGGAGGTTTTGACCAGGAGACGAGAGAAGAAGAAGAGGTTTGGGCTCACAAGCTAACAAAGAGCTGTGTTGCTCTGGTTTGGCTCCGCCCCCAAGACCTGAGTTCACAAGATCCATGCCTGAGGGCAAACAACTTGAATACCAACACAGAATTTCTATCCTGCTGTGAGTCAACTGTGTGTGTGGGCGAGTGTGTGTGACTGATAGGGGGGGGTGGGTGTGATGTGTTGCTGTGTAGTGGGTGGGGGGGGGGGGGGGGGGTGAAGTGTGTGTGGTGAGTGTGTAACGTCCCCTGTGTGTGATGTGTGTGAAGTGTATGTGTTAGTGTGTAGGCTCATGATCGAACACCAGAACAGCGGAAGGAGGGGAAAATGCCCTTCACTCGCTGACCGCTCGTGATGGGGAGGCTGTTGTGATGTGTGTGTGTTGGGTTTGAAGTGTGTACGTGTGTGTGTGGGTACGTGAGCTCGTACGAGTCTGTGTGTGTATGTGTGTGAAGTGTGTGCGTGTGTGTTGTGTGTAGTATTACGTCCCTGTGTGTGGTGGGATGGGATAGTAGTAGTGTATTTCAAAAACCGTTGTGAGTGTTGTGCCTTAGCTGTGTATTACGTACCGGATCTGGTCTGGGGGTCTGAGAGTCTTGCGGGAGCTTGGTTGTGTGTGCTTGGTCAGACACGAAGACGGACGAGGCCCGCCCCTTGTACTTCTGCTCAAAGGCGCGCGTGTGTGTGGCTTTAAAAGGTACGTTTCTCTTGATGTCTTCAGTCAATAGTTCTTCCTGCCCTATGTAAGGGCTAGTGTGTGCGTGGTAGCTGTGTGTGTGTGTGTCATCTGCGTGTCATCTGTGTGTGTGTGTTGAGTGTTTGTGTGTTGTGTGTGTGTGTGTTACGGCACCTGATGTGTGTGATGGTGTGTGTGTGTTTTGTACGGTTGTGTGTGCCTGTATGTGAAGGAGGAGCGTAGGTGGTAGTGTTGTGATGGTGTGATGTTGTGTGTGTGTGAGGGAGAGACGGTTGTGTGTGGTGATGGTGTGTGTGTGTGTGTGGATGTGGGTGTAAAAGAGGCCACCACAGAGGGGCACCGGTGTAGTGGTTTTTGGGGCTCGTACTGCATGGCTCCTCCTGTTTGACCGCTGCTTTGCCATCCAGTCTCGTCTTAAACAGACAGATTACGCTTCCAGAAGCTTCCAGGAACGGAGAATGGAAACCCCCTCAGGTGCTCTCCCACAACGGAACAGTCTAGAAAGGGAGGCTGATATTTTAATCTGGAGAAGTGGCTTCTGCTAGTATTATATGTTGAGGAGAGAGGAAGGGAGAGACAGAGAGAGGGAGAGAGGGGGAGGAAGGTAAAGAGCTGAAGAGAGGGAGAGAGGGGAGAGAAGAGAGAGGTAAAGAGACTGGAGAAGACAGACAGAGAGACAGCAGGAGGGAGGAGACAGAGGGAGAGAGAGTGATGGAGAGATGGAGAGATGGTGAGAGAGTTGGACACATGGAGAGACGGGGAGAGAGGGAGATGGAGGAGGACAGGAGAAAAAGAGGAGGGGAGATGGGAGAGAGAGAGGGCAAGAAAGGGAGAGAGGGAGACAGAGAGAGAGAGGGAGGAGAGAGAGAGACAGAGAAAGGGGAGAGAGGGGACAGAGACGAGAAGAGAGAGAGGGAGAGACAGAGACGGAGAAAGGAGGAGAGGGGAGCAGAGAGAGAGGGACAGAGAAGGGAGAGACGAGGGAGGGAGAGAGAGAGAGGGAGAGAGGACCAGAGACGGAGAAAAGGGAGAGAGGAGGCCAGAAGGAGAGAGGGGAGAGGGAGAGAGAGACAGAGAACGGGAGGAGGGGAGGACAAGAGAGGAGAGACAGAGAGAGAGGGGAGAGACAGAGGGACAGAGAAAGTAGAGAGGGGACAGAGAGAGAGGGAAGAGACGCAAGAGACCAGAGAAAGGAAGAGAGAGAGAGAGGGAGGAGAGATAGTACAGAGGGGACAGAGAGGGAGGGCAGGTCCATGACGATGGACACTATCACTCAGAAGTGAACATGACATTCCTGAACAATATGCTCATTTTAAACTGTTTATTCACTTTGATTGGGAGGGAAGGCTGGGGGTGAGGCTGGGGGTGAGGCTGGGGGTGAGGCTGGGGGTGGGGGTGGACGCTGGGGGGGAAGAGGCCCAGGGGCCCTAAAAGAGAGGGAATCTTTATGTAAGGGACCAACTGGGTTCACATTAATGAAGCAAACTCCATCCAGATCAATTAATGAAGGTGATGTGTTCACTCACACAATCTGGGTTAAGTGCTTTTCTCCCCAACACAAAGGCTCCACTCACCGAGACAGACCACAGACAAGAGGCCCTGAAGTCCTGCTTCCCCAGCCCTTCTCTCTCTGCCTCTAAAACAACAGCCTCCTGCCTCTTGCCTTTCAGCAGGCCGGACAAACACTGTCACCAGCACAATGCCTGTATGAGATGCTGGGCTGGAGTCTGGGGAGAGGGGTGAGGGCAGGGGGGAGGAGAGGGTGAGGGCAGGGGGGAGGAGAGGGTGAGGGCAGGGGGGAGGAGAGGGTGAGGGCAGGGGGGAGGAGGGGGTGA
>BROE01000020.1:18024429-18095615 GCA_036571765.1 Plecoglossus altivelis
TACCCCAGAGAGGCTTAATTCAGCTAACTTGCCGCCCAGCTTACTGTTTTTAGCGATCAAGAACATATCGAATGCGACGGACACCGTACTTACACGGAGCCGCTGGAAGCTCCTTTCATCCTGGCGTTCTACCTCAGAATCAGGTTATTCATGTCGTGACGTGATCTGATGACGGTCCGTTTTCAAATGGTACGCCTATGCCATCTGATGCCAGGCCTGATCGGGTTCAACGGCTGTGTCTGTTTGCAGACCCTTTGACCACGTCGAGCAGTTGTCACTGACCAAGGGATCTCTGAACCTCTTTGGTCAATAAGCCTATTTCATGGGGGAGAGAAGGCATAACTTCAATGTGGGGCGCATGGGCGTTAAGTATGGCTCACATCCTGTCAATTGGCTTAGAGCTGACTGCCATATATCTTGGAAGCCAGAAGAATGGTCTGAGAGCGCTGCCACTGGTAGTGATTCTATCCATGTCCTTGGCTGCTCGACGCTTGACGTCAGCGTTTGCGGACAATTGTCTGCTGCTCTATTCTTCTAACTGCTCTGTTCAGGCAGGAGGGTAGTGTCGCACGCTGATCTTTCCACACTTGCGAGTTGCCATCTCCAACGGGACGATAGTCACACGGAGGAAATTTGCTCGGTGCTGATAGCAGGCTAAGCCTCCTATAGTGGGTTGATTCACCCTGCCCTAGGAGCCTCGTGTTGCGATGCCGGAGGAAAAGCCGTTCTTTTCAAACTCGGTCCGGTGACTTTGTCCTCGTTCGTCTCGGACTCACGTCGGAGCCGGTTTCCTGCGCCACCTGTGCGCATACAGTCGTGATGCCTGCGTTTCACCGGCCGCGGTATCGCTCATACCAAGCTGTTCAAACCAGTGCCACTGTTTCCTGCCCACCACTTGCTCTGTGAAAAGGGAAAGAAACCTTCCGGCCAAAATTCAAGGTTCTTTAGATCGGCTTTCTGCAGACCCAACTTCTTGTTTCCTCCAAATAATAACGGTCAGGTATGCACCAACTCTCGTGCGGAATATTTGCTCACAAATGGTTAACAAGCAGAGACATTAATTGTGACTCTACTCGAGATATATAAAAACATCCAAGGTGGCAACCAATCGAGACCTCGCCCTTGCTACCTCGCCATCCTGAGCGCGGGAAACTCAGGTCGCCGCCCGTCGCTTACACGTATATCCAACTCTCGCGCCCGCACTGACCCAAAGTATGTATTACGAAGGTTTGAGAGCAAATGTAGGACCGATGTACTAGTGCCCTCTAGGTTGGCAACAGTATTGATAGTTCTCGACACAATCTAGCTACCTTACTGTACAAGTACACTTTATAGAGTAGAGCAAAATAAACATATACAAGTATCGTACGAGTAACCTAGGCATAGATACACCTAGGCCAATGCATTATGGTTTAACATGCATGATACATATATGACAATATACATTATAAGTAGGGAAATGTTTTAATTTCGGCAGTAACTGTAGCAAAGTGAGTGAAGACAGAGTCGACGGAGGGTGGAGGAGGTGGAGGCCGATGGAAGACGATGAATTGCAAAGCTGTAATGTTATGGAAGAAGCTATACCTTTGTTTCAGACCGGTGCCAATGCAGCACACTTCAGGAGTCAATTGAAGCATGTGTATGTGTGCTGGAGTTCTTTTAAGAGCTTGATGGAATCATCCATCAATCTTTAACTTGAATTGTCTCTTCGTTATAATACCCACACACATTTTTGGTGGTATAGGATATTGTTTTTCATTGTCCCCTTGCATTCCTATCAAAGTTGATGTTCAGCCCATAACTGTTCATTCGCTAAGTGAAATTTAATGTCGGTACGGACAGTGACATATTTCATAGTTTATTAGTTAGTTTCGATCAAATGCCAACGTCTCGCCGACGTCTTGCCAACTATCAAAGGCTCTCGCTAAGATATTTTCCCGATATAACAAACATCGGGACGATGTCTGCACGTCGACGTCGGTGCTCTTTCTGGGTTGAGCGTTTTACAGCATGAAAGCCATTTCTACGTCCACGCAGCCTCGTTCATTGCAATCACGACAACTCAAAAATATAATGTAAAACAATGTACATAATATTTCAGAAGCAAGCTGTAATTGCTAAAACAGACATAACAAAATTCTTTGATGTAATCAAAATCATCGGAAAGTAACATTTTATAGTAATTCGGAGTCTGATTAGCATGAGTTCATCAACATTAAATTGATTACACAAATGACCAATTAGGACTATCAGAGTGAACAAACACCTCTGCTCTGAACAACCAATGAGAATTTGAATTAAGCCTTTCTCATCTCAAAGTTTATTGGTCGTCCAATTTGAGCGAGCACTTTAAAGCTGTGTCAAACGTGTTATCATATTATGTTGGGTAGGGCGGCTTTCAGAGGTTGTTCAACATGTTGCGGCGTAGTTCTCTTTTTTATTTATTGGTACTGAGGACTTTTGCCTGTTCTGCAGCAGTTTCGTATGGAAGTGTTAGAGATGGAAACACATTTAGTCTAGGAAATAAAGAGACTGATCCGATGGAATTCGAAACCAAATTTACAGGAGACGTACTTCGTGACGCCAATGAGCCCCGATCTCTGACTGGTGTCGTAACTAGAAACGGTTCTCTTGCTTTCGAGTCCGACGGTCGGGAGGCTAACCAAACTACAGGCATGGATTGTGAGTATGACCAATAGCCTGTCTCAAATGAGCAAGTTCCTGCCTTGCTGTTCCTCCAGTATATGTGACCTTCTTTTGCTGTCTTAGCTTGGCGCCTATTGATGCAAGCTAAACTAAAACGCATGGGACCCACGGTACAGTGCTCTGATGATGCTATGACCTTGCGAGTGACGGGAGGGAAGGCTCTCCATTTTCTGGTTGACAATGGTGGGTTAAATGATGGATTGTTGTTTTGAAAACGGCTGGCAGTTTCTGACCGTCTGTTTTCTGCAGGCGAGGGGTCTCTCGTTCCCTTGAATCGCATGCCTTCTCAGTGCGGGTTCTCTGTGAGAAGGTCTCGCAGAGATGTGCTTTTTGTAGCTCCATACCAAGGCTGCCATGTTGCTAAACAGGTAACTTCTAATCAAAGTGACACTGAACACTGACTTCTGGTTGAATTTGAGTAAAGTGGCCTACTCTCCCAGCAGGATGGTGATCATGTACTGCATCTAAAGCTGTGGGGGGAATCCATGAAAATGTCTTGTCCACACTCACTTGCGCCTCCTCGCCCTAAAGTGTCCTGCCTCAGAAATGGCATGGTGTTAAATATGGGTGATATTGCTGCAGAGGCACTCTACATTAAAGGTACATTTCAGCAGTTTTTCATGAGATTGATATGACATGGACAATCAAGGTTTTAATTGTGCTGTAGTTGGACAACTTAAATAATGTAACTTGTGTTTAGTCTCAGGCGTATGGGAGCTCCTGCAGTCATCCAGGCATCTTTGTGGCTTTACATTGGCATCATCACCCAACAGATTAATGATCAGGGCTCCTTACAAAGAACCCTGCGTCAAGATTGAGGTTTGGTGCCAACCTCTGATAACATCTAAATGGTACCTTGGAGTGGTCCTAACTTTTGTTCCCCCCCCCCAGGACAATGCACATGTTATCTACTTCCTGCTGAAGGGCCGACAGTTGAAGGTATCCTGCCCATCAACACTTGCTGTTCCAGAAACCCCTTACCCCTTACCTCATCCAGGGTCCCCTGGATCCTCTCTGTTTCCCTTGCTGCCTGAGTCCCCCCAGTATCCAGGGCTTCCAGGATCCCCTGGCTCCCCCAGACCGTTCACAACTGTTGCTGGACCTTCCGTTCCAGATGCACTGCCTCAATACCCTCAGTTCCCTGGAGCATTCCCAACAGGTGCACCCACTGGTCCCCAGACACCAGGCCTTCCTTACCCCCCTTTCCCCAGCCACCCTTGGTTTCCAGGGTTCCCTGGCTCCCCCAGACCGTTCACAACTGTTGCCGGACCTTCTGATTCAGATGAGCTGCCTCAGTTCCCTGAACCATTCCCAACAAGTGCACCCACTGGTCCCCAGACTCCAGGCCTTCCTTACCCCACTTTCCCCAGCCACCCTTGGTTTCCAGGGTTCCCCGGATCCCCAGTGTCCCCCAGACCGTTCACAACTGTTGCCGGACCTTCCGTTCCAGATGCACTGCCTCAATACCCTCAGTTCCCTGGACCATTCCCAACAAGTGCACCCACTGGTCCCCAGACTCCAGGCCTTCCTTACCCCACTTTCCCAAGCCACCCTTGGTTCCCCGGATTCCCAGTGTCCCCCAGACCGTTCACAACTGTTGCTGGACCTTCTGATTCAGATGAGCTGCCTCAGTTCCCTGGACCATTCCCAACAAGTGCACCCACTGGTCCCAAGACACCAGGCCTTCCTTACCCCACCTTCCCCAGCCACCCTCAGTTTCCAGAATCCCCGGTGTCCCCTCCATTTCCAGGGCTGCTAAGCTTCCCCAGACCATTCCCAACAGATGCTGGACCTTCTGATCCAGATAAGCAGCCTCTATACCCTCAGTTCCCTGGACCATTCCCAACAGGTGCACCCACTGGTCCCAAGACACCAGGCCTTCCTTACCCCCCTTTTCCCAGTGACCCTCAGTTTCCAGAGTTCCCTGGCTCCCCCAGACCGTTCACTACCGTTGCTGGACCATCTGATTCAGATGAGCTGCCTCAGTTCCCTGGACCATTCCCAACAAGTGCACCCACTGGTCCCAAGACACCAGGCCTTCCTTACCCCACCTTCCCCAGCCACCCTCAGTTTCCAGAATCCCCGGTGTCCCCTCCATTTCCAGGGCTGCTAAGCTTCCCCAGACCATTCCCAACAAATGCTGGACCTTCTGATCCAGATGAGCAGCCTCTATACCCTCAGTTCCCTGAACCATTCCCAACAAGTGCACCCACTGGTCCCCAGACTCCAGGCCTTCCTTACCCCACTTTCCCCAGCCACCCTTGGTTTCCAGGGTTCCCCGGATCCCCAGTGTCCCCCAGACCGTTCACAACTGTTGCTGGACCTTCTGATTCAGATGAGCTGCCTCAGTTCCCTGGACCATTCCCAACAAGTGCACCCACTGGTCCCAAGACACCAGGCCTTCCTTACCCCACTTTCCCCAGCCACCCTCAGTTTCCAGAATCCCCGGTGTCCCCTCCATTTCCAGGTTTGCTAAGCTTCCCCAGACCATTCCCAACAAATGCTGGACCTTCTGATCCAGATGAGCAGCCTCTATACCCTCAGTTCCCTGGACCATTCCCAACAAGTGCACCCACTGGTCCCCAGACTCCAGGCCTTCCTTACCCCACTTTCCCCAGCCACCCTTGGTTTCCAGGGTTCCCCGGATCCCCAGTGTCCCCCAGACCGTTCACAACTGTTGCTGGACCTTCTGATTCAGATGAGCTGCCTCAGTTCCCTGGACCATTCCCAACAAGTGCACCCACTGGTCCCAAGACACCAGGCCTTCCTTACCCCACTTTCCCCAGCCACCCTCAGTTTCCAGAATCCCCGGTGTCCCCTCCATTTCCAGGGCTGCTAAGCTTCCCCAGACCATTCCCAACAAATGCTGGACCTTCTGATCCAGATGAGCAGCCTCAGTTCCCTGGACCATTCCCAACAAGTGCACCCACTGGTCCCAAGACACCAGGCCTTCCTTACCCGCCTTTCCCCAGCCACCCTTGGTTCCCCGGATCCCCAGTGTCCCCCAGACCGTTCACAACAGTTGCCGGACCTTCTGATTCAGATGAGCTGCCTCAGTTCCCTGGACCGTTCCCAACAGACACACCAGGCCTTCCTTACCCCCTTCAGTATCCTGGCCTGCCAGGATCTCCTGAGTTCCCTCAGTTCCCAGGGCAGCCAGGCTCCCCCAGACCAATTCCAACCACTACTAGACCTTCTGATTCTGACCTGCCTCCATACCCCTGGTTCCTGACCTCTCCCACAAGAGGACCCACTTATCCCCTGAAGTCTCCCTGTCACAAAAGCAAGGCAAAGAGGGTTAAGCAGATGGTCCCACACTTCTACAATGTCATGTTCAACGATGATGCTTCCCTTCAGTCAAACATGACCCAGGCTTCAGCAGGGTCCAAGCCTTCCACCACTGAGGACAAGAGGGTTCCTGGGTTTGGCTCTGGCAGTCGTGCTGCCCTCCCTCCTCCACCTGCTGAGGGCTTGTAACAAGTAACTCAATTGAGTAGATATTCAATAAAGAATTCTAAAAGCTTAAACGGACTGGGTTGGCTTTTGTTGCATGAATAAGTTCTGTATGGTATGTCCTTGAGTCTTAACTGGTTTTGAAACTTTGGAGTTGCTCATTTGATAGTTCTCCACAGGTCATAGACTTCTCACTCTAGACCCATAGTTTGTTCCCTGCCCCTCTAAATGATGATGCTTGAAGTGGCTTTCTGAAGTTGAGGCTTGACGCTGCTACTGTAAACATGTAGGCTGTTGCAGATCCATGTCATCAGATGTTTCTCCTATTAAATTGGCACAATCCATAAAGCTGGATTTGCTTTGCCTTCTGTGGTCCTGCTTTGGGGTTACATGCAATGGTACACCAAGGTCATTGACATTGTGCTGGTGGTGGTTGGAATGCAAGTCAGCCTATTACATGAGGCTTCATTTCTCTTCCTGGACTTCCTACAGTCTCAAGACTGATCCAGCCATGCTGATCAGCAATAACACATTTCAAGTGATATTGCATTTACAAAGGTTCTGCAAATGAATTTTCAGCTTGATTCATTTTGCTAACATGATTACTCACAGTAATGTTGCTCAAAATCATGCAATTCCTCTTGTCTAATCAAATTACTAGATGTAAATTAACTGTTCAATGATGTTTCCTGTTTGTCTGGTGAAGAGTTGTGGCTCTGGTCATCGTACAACTTTTCATTAGTGAGCTTTACATTAAACTTAACCAAGAAAAATGTTATTAATCAAGTCATCAGTATTGACGTTTAATGACATAATTGCATTTAACTGTGTACGTATATGTTCACACTTATTGATCCTAAAGTAATTCAAAGGAAGACACCAATTTACCTTTCCAATAACTGAGTCAAACAGATTTAGTGCAGTTTGAGAACTTTTGATCAAAACAGTCCCACTATGTGGAGACTGTTGTGTTGTATGCAACCACACCACCAAATTACATTTCTTTACCATATTGAACGAAACTGGATCCATATTGTATTGACTTTGATGTAAATCACTACACAATTGTGATTGTCATGTCAAAATGGCCACCAAGCATTTCATTTCACCAACATAGATACAAAAATTGTCTTTTAGTTTAACGCCTTTTCAGAAACCGGCCCATGGCACGTTCACCTCTGTCTGAGAGCCAGTAACCAGCCATGGCTGCCACAGCTCCCATGAAGATGGAGGTGAACACCATGTCACCTTTGGCAGCCAGAGTTGCCAGTGCACAGAGCAGTACACCAAAGAACATCTGCTGTAGAACCTCCACCTCTTCTTCCTGGATGTCCTCAAACAAACTTCTCTCATGGTCACCTGGTGAAAGAGTAGATCAGTGAGAATGATGAGGCCAAGCAAGTATGTGAACACTTGCTTCTCTGTTGGAATGACAATGCCAGGTGTCTGTGTGTCTGTAAGCGTCTGTGTGCGTGAGTGCGTGTGTGTGTGTCTGTGAGCGTGTTGTGTGTGTGTGTGTGTCTGTGAGCTTGTGTGTGTGAGCGTTTGTGTGCGTGTGTATGAGCATGTGTGAGCATGTGTGAGCATGTGCGAGCGTGTGTGTGTATGTGTGTGCGTGTGTGTGTAAACACTTACTGGGCCTTCCCTTTTGAATGCAAGCATTGTTTTTTCGAGTGAGGCCCTCAGCACAGTCACAACTGAAGGAACCCTCTGTGTTGGTGCAGATCTCATCTAATCCTGAGCAAGCCAGCACCCTCTCAGCACACTCATCGATATCTGACAGAAAAAGCAGAGTCTAATAAACACACGCACACACTGTCTTTAATGGGATGTGCCTCTCTCACAAACTTCGTCTCGCGCACACCAACCTAGACACTTTGCACCTGTGAGTCTGTATCCAGAAGCACATCTTCTACAGCGGGCTGATCCTCCGCCCATACAGCCCACACACGCAGGGTCACAACCTGTGGGAAGTGTGGGTTGTGTGGGTTGTGTGGGTTGTGTGGGTTGTGTGTGTTTGTGTTTTGACAGTAATTTCACTGTCCATAACAGGGTAGTCCTGAGGTAAGCGTCTCAAAAGTTATTAAAGGTTTGGTTCTGGGTGATGGTGTCATGTATGTAGTCAGAGGTGATTATGGAAGAGGCGGACATGAACAGAGAAGCACTGACCTCTGCATTCATACGCGCCCTGGGTGTTGAGGCAGTAGGTGTTGGTGGGACACTGTTCCAGCTCTGTACCACACTCATCAACGTCTGACACAAGACAAAGAAGATACACGTTCACGTAACAGAAGTACACATGCTATTAATATTTTATCCTGTTAAGGACATGTTCATTTGGATCTTTTTTTTCTTTCTTCAAATGCATGGTAGGCCTCCTCTACACACAGACGAACACACATACACCTCACTCACCTACACAGGTGTTATCATGGATTGTCCAGCCTGCTTTGCACTCCAAACACACATCGTGGCCTGGTCCTGTGCATGTCTTACAGTTGTCCGGGCAGCCTTGCACCTGACAGATCTGAGCCAACACCAAGTACAGCCCTAATGCCAGCAGAGGGCGCAAGCGAGCCGACATCTCACGCTCTTCTCTTGCCCTCGGTCTCTCGCACTGCCACTCGTGTACTATTGGACTAACGGTGCTTGGGTGGCGGACAACTAGTGAAGGACCTGACTGACAAATTTTAACATATTTTCAGCTATATTGTCCTATGGGATAATATTTTTGTTTTTAAACAACTTATCTTTTTATTGTTCTTTTTTAAGTTCGATTGTAATAACAATATTTAGCTATACAGAAAGCTGAGCTAAAATGAAATATGGGCTATTATGTAAATGATCGTAAACATGTCTTTCTTATTTAAATATCTTCAAGTCTAAGTTATAACATTGTATCAATGCAATGCGACTCATTAGTAGCATGGCTTTCAAAGTTATAGCATTGTAAAAACGTATGCACGCGTGCAACAATCTATAATAAATCACAGTTGCATACAATTTGAATATATAATTACCTTTCAATGGGTGCTGTTTTAAACTAATTCCGTGTATACATTTTCTGCACCTTGCTAAGACATGACAGAAGTTTGTAAACTTTAGCGTGCTTGCTGGCTGTCTCGCGGCTCTGTTGTATGTCTATTTGATATGAGTCTCCAGGCGCGCCGCTTGTGCGGAGTGTCACTTGGAGTCATCATTCTTTAGCAGACACTTCCAGACAGGCGAAACAAGTGATCTCCAACAAGCGACCCGTTCGTCGGGTTTGCAATGACACTGAGCTGCACCAATTGAAAAACACGGGGACCTTGATAGACGGCCAATAAGAACCAACGACACCACGTGTTCAAGAACATTTATTTATAGCCTTACAAGAAAGGGACATGGTATCTTTGTTTCACAGTGACATATAAACAGGTAACATGAAAGTTATAAACCCCCCCAAAACAAGTGCTACTTAAACAACATAACTATTTGAAGGTTCTACATCTAGTGGAATCTTACAGTTCTAAACAAAACTATTTTCAGCTCATTAAGGTGCCATGTGGAACATAAAATCAAAACATGTAATGCGACCTCAAATAAAGTGCTGTCCCCCTCCTTAGGGTTAGGGTTCTACATTTACACAAATAAGATCACTTCAATTCAAATGAAAACTTGCAAACTCATTGGCACAAGATATACATAAATAAAACGAATGGGGCTCATCAACACAGTGTGACATAATCAGTGCAGAAAAGCAGGTTGAGTTGTAGGCGTTGACGGAGGCTCTACAGAAGCAGATTCTCCCCTCTGACACGCCTGCCCAGCTCTGTGGTTCCTAAAGTCCTGCAGGCCATAGAAAAGACAGTCCTCCCTTCAGCCCCACCATCCACCTCCACCTCACCCCCTGCCTTACCCTAGACAGAGCCAACAGCAGCCCCTGTCTCTGGGAGGGCAAGTGGAACCAGGGCAGCCCCTGGAGTAGCTCTGGGAGATCCCGCTGGCTCCCTGTGTCAGGCTGGGCAGGGTGCGATTCAAAGGTCACCAGGGCGAAACGCCCTCCTGCACCCCCCTGCTGTTTGTCCGCCTGAATGCAGCTCAAACAGGCTGAGAAGACATCCTTGTATGGGGACAAACCCTGGTCCTTGGGTTGGTCCTTGTCCATCTCTCCCCCTCCCTCAGCCTGAGGATCCTCTCCCTGGGCAAGGAGTCCCTGTCGCAGAGGGTCCACACCCCACTGCTGGGCCTTCTCCCAGGCAGAGCGGGTCAGAACCACCAGGACCCAGCCCCCCTGGGCGTCCAGGAGCTCCAGCTGAGAGTGGAGCCAGGGCAGGGCCCCGACAGAGCCCATCTGGCCACGGCTCCACAGATCCACACACACCCTGAAGCCCAGGGCGACAAGGAGGGAGCCCAGCTCGCACACCTGCTCAGACACAAGCGCCTCCTCTGGGGGGCTGAGGAGCAGAATGTGGCCCTTCTTACCGGCTCCTAGTCAAGCGGGAGAGATGGGGGTTACACGCACTGCAGCCAACTCCATAGACAGTAAAGTGTGTCACATTATCAGAAGATTGCTTAGAAGAACAATGTCTCTTAGAAGATACATTATCAGCCATGAGAGATGAGCACTTCCACATGTGTAGGAGCAGTGACACAAACACGTACTTAGTCACTCACGGCGTCCACATAATGGCATTGTTAAAGTGAAATAGCTTGACGTTGCAATGATACATGCAATGATAAGTTCTATTCTGCAACTAGAGCATGTCAGGCAGGTAGCCGTAAGCCTTTGTCTGTACGTGTTTTGTAATTATGTCGTTCACTCACTCCATTCCTTCTGCAGTCCTTTCCACATCCATCCTGTCAGACAAAGATTTCAAGTTCAAAATTAACCAACTTGAACAAGGACGTCCTTGTTTGCGAGTCCGTGCCAATCCTATCAGTGTGATGTGCGTGCGTGCGTGAAAACCATGCACAGTGCTCTTTCTGTGTGACCTCAAATTCCCAAATGTTGTAAATAAAGTTCAGAGACAAAAGCTCCACAGTGCGAACACACGCAGCAAGAATGTGAACCATTGATTGGAAAGAAGAAAAAAAGGAACCAGGCAGCAGCTGAACAGTTGAAGTTTGCATGACTCCTGAATGGGAGGAGTCTTTCACATCATACTCACGTTTCACTGTCCTCTGCAGGAAATAGACTCCAAGTCCAGCTAGGCAGACTAGCAGCACCATAGCTACAACCAGTAGACTCATCCGCCACCTACTGGCTGAAAGGAAGAGATGACGTTATATCTGGAACATGACTGATGTTTTAAATCCAGACTGCAAGGTTGTAGGCTTTTGTTTTAGACAACTACACCAAATAATCCATCAGTTAAAGAAGCAGACTGGTACACAGAAAGGGTGGGCAACCCTGGTCCTCAAGGACCACTGTCCTGAAGGTTTGACATATTTCCCTGCTCCAGAACACCTGATTCTAGTAAACGGGTTGTTATCAAGCTCGGTGGAAGCCTGATAACGAATCTTCATTCATTAATTGTAAACAATCCATTTAATTTAAATGAAACAATGCGTTTATAATTAAAATACTTACTATCTGGATAAGGACAGAAGGGACCCATATTTTTGTCCATTCCTTGTATTTTCACCTGTATACACACACACACACACACACACACATTTATAATACATTCAGCTTCTTTCCAATTCAATGATTGAACTTGCTCTGCTAACATATAGTAAAGTCTTCTCCAACCCAAGACAACATTGTCCACAAAACACTCCGACACTACAAGACTCAAAAGAAAAGCTCTCCTGCTTGGTGATTTCAAATCATATTTTTAGAGAGTCCACTGTTGTCACAAACAGAACCAACATCAGCACCGTACCATCATACATAGGTCCCCACTAGGCTCTACGTCTTCAAACGCTCCCTTCACCTGCTGAGATGAAAGAGACATTAAACCTTCACCTTCATTATGTTTCATACATGTTCTATGTTTACGCACTTCCCTGCCACAGGGAATTCTGTGCTTGTATATCTTGCATGGCAAATAAAACCGGTTCTGATTCTGAAACCATCAGATCACAGGTTGGCTTATTAGCATATGGACTCGACAGTATTCCTCCGAGGACCAAATGAATCGACGAAACAGACGAAGAAATAAAAAGAACGACGGGAAACAGTCCGTCGAATTCTGTCTGGTTACCCAGAATCCTTGGCGGTTTTCCATCCATGAGCCGTGGACCAGATTCTGTCTGGAGCCCCCCTGCTCCATGCACCGGCTCACACCTGGGCTCCTCTGGCAGAGCCACACCCTCGCGTCCAGCTTACAGGGGGCCGACACGTTCCAGAGGAGCATGCTAGCGCCGCTGTTCATCTCGCCTCGCGCCACGGCCACCGACACGTTCTCCCAAACGTTACGCTGAAAGCGTTCTTGAACAAACGGAATCACATCTAAGTGTATCTTCTTGCGAAATACAGCAGTAAGAGTAGATAGGTAAACATGAGGATATGCAGATTGCTTGTAAAAAGGGCAATGCAAATCAAGCTTCAAGTCTGATTGGATGACTAGTTTCAGACTAACCACGGTTAAAAAGACAACACAAACAGAAGGAATGGATGTTTAGCTGCAGCGTCTTACCTGCCCTGAAGGGACAATGTCTATATCGGTGTGACCTCTCATCTCCTTTCTCCCACCACATCTATGGGCGCGCGCGCGCACACACACACGCACAAACACACGCACGCACACGCACAAACACACACACACACACAGAGTTCAGAACTGGGTTCCTAACATATGAGGAGGCCCCTACGTAAAAGCTTGTTTAACTACAATAAAAAGTAACCAGTAACAGTCTAAAATAAGTATATCTTTTAATCAAACTAGCTGATGATTGACTAAGTTCAAACGTGCAATGAGGTAGTGTTGATGTATGGCAGAATACAAAGAAGAGCCGTACCTGAATACACATACAAGGAGTGACGGAGTGCAGCGGCATGAAACTCTTATTCCACCTCTACACACATAAAACAAAAACCTGTTAAAGACAAGCCAGGAGAACAAACGAAAGAAGAAGAAACGACGGAGAAAAACGGCAACTATAAATTTCTGAAAAAAAAAACATCTTGACGACACAATGGGACAACACTGACCTTGCAAATCCCGCTTCTCTCGTGCTGTAGACACATTATTGGAAGGGGCGCGCTGGAATTCTTGCTTTCAACTGTCAGATTGACCACGCCCCTCACCTGGTCTATTTTACCGCTAAATATGGGGACTGACAAGCACACAAGCTGATTTAACAGGGCACATCTAGCTAGGCTACAGCCAGGCGACACAAACCAAAACTCTCGGCACCATAGCAAGGTAAATAGAAAATTCAAGTGTACATTATCAGGACAGGTAGGTGATAACAGGTAACCTACTCTAATAGAAAAACTTTGTAGGCCACATTGCAATTCCGCAATTTAATTCGAACATGAGTAGAGAGCAGAGGTAAGGAACGTCACTTACCCTCACAAGCAGGTACACTTCGCTGAAATTCTGTGGAGCAAACTAGTAAGGGCAGAGATATGCGTTAGTCATTCTTTCACAATCACATTGCTCTCATCATACAGTAAGCGGACAGAACCCTCCAAAAAAGGTTCTTAAAAAGTTTTTACAGTAAAACTGCTTAGTACCATTGTCGACGGAAGGTACTTTCACCGTTCGGACCTTGGATCCCGCCATCACGGTCACTTTACTGCTGAATTGCACTATCTTCGGTTCGCACACCACCAGTGACAGCTGCGCAGCCTAGACGATAAAAAGCTGAATCACACACACGCCACAATGTACGCCAACAGGCAATTACTGATGGTCAGTATATCACTAATACCTCCGTTGCAGTCGTTGGTGTTAGTTTGACATTGATTTTTTTACACGCTGGTATCCCGGGTTCTGGACTGTAGCACACCACCACGTTCGCTGCGAAATACGCAGAGATATGAGGATGAGCGAAGTGTATACATTAAAACACGGGGTTTGAGAACCTTTTCTGTGAGGAATGTGTTCCTCAAGCTTTTTAAAAAATTTATTTGAGCTCGGATTCATTACCATCATCATCATCAACCCGAACACCAAAGTTTTCTTGATATCCGCTCTCTTCATCGTCCCCGCTGTTCAGCTGGATACTGATGTCTATGCAGGGGAAGCATGTATTCCTATTCGGTGGTTCCGTTGGGCAGCAGAGTTTAACAGCTACCTCCAGGTCCCTGATAACTTCAAACCCAGACTCCTTGTCCGTTGGGAGAAGGATAATATCTGATACAAACAGGAGAGATACGAAAATAATGCGTGTGGGCACGAGAAAAAAAGAAGGAATTGAGACTAAACACAATTTAGTCCAGCGTGTATGGAATGTGAGTGGGGCGTGTGCGCGTGGGCGTGTGTGTGCGTGTCGGGGTGTGTTATTAAAAAGATGTAATTAAAATATAAAATGGGGAGCTTACCTTCAATCTCGCAGGTAAGACCCTGATAATAACAAAGTACAGTACAATCAGTGCTTGTTTATCACTACATTTGTAGCTTAAGTCAAATGAAAGTATAAACTGCCATGTATTATACATAACTATCTAGTTTTCATTTAATTTTCGACCAGGGACTCATGACTCAGGAAACACCATAAAAATTGATTTAAAAATCGGTAGCGTTAAGCCTACCTGTGAACATGTGACTTGTCCGCACAAAGGTCCTTCGATCATGTCCAGCGCAAGAGTTGAAACACCAGCCAGTAGGACCGAGTATGACAACCAGAACACTGTCGACTTCATTTCTTAAGTCCCCAGACCATTTCTTGAAGAAGAAATAAGTTGACTCTCTGCTTCTCGCTGAAACGGATTGGAATCATAGGACTATCGGTGACGTGAAAAATGTGGGACATTTTTGGGGGGCAAAAATTCGTTGATAGTCATTTTGCAGTATCGAAAGAAGATTTAGGACAGAAATATTCCACGTAATTCTAGCAGAAATGTATTTCCAGGTTGCCCTACTTACATTTTAGAAGTGGATCCAAAAGCCTCCGAAAATATTAATCGGCATGACTGGGACGTTCTTCATCGGTTACAAAACTCATATCTTTCCCATAAGTTTGACCAGAATTTAGTTATTTCCAAAAGGCTGCTTTACTTGCGTCATGTTCCAGGTAAGTGGGTAGACAACAGGAAAAGTTCACTAACTAGTCACCAATTAAACCCCGCCCTACTCAGGTACGCTCGCACACACTGATCTGGTCGTTTACAAACAGACATAAGACCAGTGTCCAATAGTTCATGGACATTTCCAAACTCTAATCAAAGAGGGATACGGCACACAACGCGATACTGACAGAATTTGCTCACTTTTACCAATCTAAATGTGTAGCGAAGTCCATTCACTGTAATTGTGAGATATTTAATGACAAGTCTGCGTATCTACTAGGACCTGTGTACATTAGTAAGAGCTCATGCTCTGAACACGACACTCAAACCAAACAATGATTGATGGCAACAGACTGCTGTCCAGTTCAGCAGAATAGTTGCTGCATGTCCTGTAGAACAAGTTTGGTTACAGTCAGTCGAGGAATAAGGTTTCCTGCTCGCGAACAACATGTAGTCGGACTTGACTGATCAGTTGAGTTGCTAACACGTGGCAAATGGAAAATATTGTCGACATTTACTTGGAGGACAGTTGATTATTAAGGACCCTTTTTATTTGACTAAGTTTAAACAAATGTTTTCTCCTTAAACAAGGTTATCAATGTACTAGGAGTGATGTATGGTATACTGTCTCACGGCACAAATCGAAACCTGAAGTTTAAGTAGGAATGCACAGCATGGAACATGTTAGGCCAACAAATCAATGAAGCCTGTGCCAACAGTGTTGCTGGGTTACCAAGAAATAATCAAACATCCAGTTGACAGAACACTGACCTTGCTGTGTGAATCAGAGTGTAAAAGAGAACGTTAATTAAATAAAATTAAATGGAAAAACTCAAAGATAAGTTGTTTGTTTTATTTTATTTGAATTCTGTTGCCTGTTGCTTGGTCTAGTCTTAAAACAGGCACAAAAAATACCCCCCCCCCACCCCCACCACACTATCGCAAAAAATAATATGAAGTTGACGTTAATCTCAATTCTACAACCTGGCTATTCCATTACCCAGATAATCATCTGTACTTAGTCACAGTATACACTGCTGCCAGCTGCAGTTATGAGACGGACAACTCAGTGACAGCTCCAATATGCTGTGCAGACTGAAGAGAAATGTGCAGGCAGGCAATATCAGCAGAGGAAGGCAGGCTGTGATCTGTAGCAATAGACCTGCAATAGAAACACACACATCCTTCTTAGACGCTGCAAAAGGACATGACATCAAATCAAACAGGTATTACTGAAGGAACAGCTTGGCTGTCTCACTCTAGGTTCATCTCACACACCTGGAAGCCGTCACCTCTGCATTGTTAATCTTCAGTTTAAAAGGAATTATAGGGTTGATTTGATAGTCCACAGGTTTTCCAGCTGTGGTAAACAGTTTGAAGTTAGTAACTGGGTCAGTACAGCTGTCGGACCTGTATTTTACTAGTGCAGGCAAAATGCTATAGCAGGTAAGAGCAAACCATAAGTGAGGCAAGATATTACGTCTGGTGACATTTCGCCGTTTGGACTGTTGCATTTCGATAAGTCACCTATTAATCCGGAAATGTCGCCTGATGGACGTTCTCTCAAAACAGGCCACAAGAAGTTGAATCCATGGCTTTCCTTCAGGAGAAGGATTATTCGTGCGTCACCAACTTTTACGTCCAGCTCCTTTTCTGTCATTACCGCTGTCAGCCTACGAACACACATCTCCCCTTGGTCAGAATCAAAAGCTAGATGTCACAGTTCTGGACGCTACACATCATACGGACGTTATGTAAATAATCAAATGCACTTATGGCTTATCACATTGTCAATGATTTTCTAACTATTGTTCTCTAAAAAGCATGTTGTTGAAGTGGTTCTGGAAAAAGAACCTTTTTGCCACAAAGGTGGACCCAGCGGTCCAGGGATAAGTTGTGGAGTTCTGCCCATCTCTGTAGAGAAGCCTGGGCGAAGGCTGTGTGCAGTCCAGCACCAGCTCTACACTGCTGTGGTGACGGACTGTGATCTTTTCAAAAGCAGTGTCAACAAACCATCCATTTACGACCAGCTCTGGGTGAAAAGAAGAAAGTGACAGTTCACATTCATGAGCACCAGATCCAACCTCTTCATAACAAAGATGAACGAATGGATGTCTTGAATGCATAACCCTCGTGTTCTCTTTGGGGGAAAGAATGACCTGAAACTAAATTGAATGCACGCACACTCACAATGAGACATTGAGATTGCATCTGCTTGATTCAACTCAGACCAAGCTAAATATTTCTGATTCATGTGCAGCATGGCTGCATATTTCAGTGTCCAAAAGGGTACAGGGTAAAAGAACAAATGAACCTGCTTTATTTCTGGGTTGAAATTGAGGGCCTTTTTGACCCTTAGGACAGGTGGAGTTGCAGAACACGAAGAGAGCACGAGGGTGAAATAAAAGACGGTTTACCGTTTCCGGGATCCTGCAGAATTCGAACAAGCTGTGGCACTGGAACATCATAACACACAGGGAGGACTGACCTCACCGTCGGCAACAACATCCTAAGGTAGCTCACTGGGAGAAAGATAGAGAATTGAGGGAGAGAGGAAAGGAGGAGGAGGAGGAGGAGGAAAGACTCCATTACCTCAGAGATACTGTACAGTAGAGCTAGGCACAATCTGACCGGATGTTAGCTTTCAAACCCAATAACAGTATTCATAAGTAGACACTTGGAGGCACTAAGTAGGTGAAGAAGGCGATCAGAAATATCAAGTGATTGTAAACATTCAGGGAATCTCACATTGTCACTGTCAATACTACCTTTTGGGGTTGCAGTCTGTGTTTTTGAGGTCTGGGTAGCGAGTACGTAATCGGCATCAGAGTCTGTTAAGTCTAGAACTACAGTAGAATTTGTTTCAAGTTCACAGCACATTCAATTCAACAACATGTGAATACTGTGATTTCTCTCTTGCGTCTAAGTGTGTACAAAGTAATTACATTTGAGTAGAGTGTTGAGGCTGTGCTATTGCGTGTCACCAAATTCGAAATCATAATCGATGGTTACCTTGACCGTAGTCATAAGTAGGGTGTTTGGGTAGCAGTCCCCTTGATAAATATCCTCCTGCAATTCCTGGTCGGCCATGTTCTCCTGCAATCCCTGATCCTCCATATCCCAACATTTCAATGTCTTTCATTCTTGCCATGGTACTATGATGGTGATTAGGTGGTTCTGTGAAGAAATTCCAAAACATAACAGACAAATTGAGGGGAGCTCTGAAGTACAATCACAGGCATCATACTACAGGGACAGTGCTATCTAAACAAATGAGGTTGGTGTCTCATAGAAACAAATACAAGATAAACGTAGGCTTGCTGTAGTTTGGTTATGCCTGCATTATGTAAACTTGCTAGAGTGTTTTTGAGAATTTAACAGATTTTTAGAAATGCTTGTATTGTAATAATTGGGTGTGCTTTTCTTGGGTAAGCACATACTGTCATGTGTGACGCAGAGCCACAGACGAAAGATTCACATCCTTTCCTCCACTGACAAGACGAAAGAGAAACCCCTTTTCCCTCATCTCCCAGGAGAAGCTTCTGAACCAGCAGGAGTTCAAAATGTCATTTTAAAAAACGGACCCATCTTCAACTGATGCATATACCTCATCCAGCAATTTATCCAGCAATTGTCCCCTCTCTAGTTCACAAATCGAATCCAATCAGCCTACTTACTCATTCCAGAATTGCCAGGTTGTCCAGGTAACCCTGGAAACAATCACAGAACAGAATCATCACACAGAACATTCTGAGCACAGAACAGAATCATTGCACAGAACATTCTGAGCACAGAACATTCTGAGCACAGAACATTCTGAGCACACTTGTGAACACACATATAGAACCATCACCAGGTAGCTAGAACTAGACAGTAAAAGACTGAATTACCCCGACTGTGAAATTTTGTTCTCCTCTGGTTTAGATGTGACTCTGTTTACAAAGATACACAATCCATATAGTTCATAGTTTTTGACGTAACACATGTATAACTCACCATACAATATACGCATATTTCCTGTACTCATGTCCTGTGAAGCATTTTAATATGTGTGTGTGTTTAAATGGATATACGCACCCTAATAGGGTATGTAAAAGCTTACCATGAATAGAAGGTTGCCGTAGTTGCGAAGACATTCTATGGGACACACCTGGTCTGAATCTTGTGAGGAGTTTCTCTCCCTCCTGCGGCTTGTGGGCCACCTGGGTGTCATCTCCCTCCGGCTTGGTGACCACCATGGAGGTGTGTGGAGTCACAAAGCCATACTGGAGAGCCAGTTCCAGGACTGCCTTCTTTGCCTGCTCCTTTGCCGGTCCGGAATACTGCAGCCTAGCAACCACGGGGAGTCGGAGGTCATTGAGGCATTTGCGTTTTCAAACATTGTAGACCGTGGGCATAAGCACACATTCAAATTTCAAACTGTGCATCTGAAAAGTATTCCCAACACTTCACTTATTTCACGATATATTACAGCTGTATTGCTTTTTTCTATCCCTCAAAATGCTACACACAACATTCCATAACGATAGTGCGAAAACAGTTTTGTGGGTGCCAAATCTGTAGAAAATATTCAAACAAACTTTTTTCACTTTGTCATTTGGACCCCCCAAAAGTGCACTGTGGTTACACTCACTCTGCATCCAGTAGCTGCTTGACTGTCAGGTAAGCCCACAATCTATTCAGATGACTATCTGCTATTGGTTTCTTGGTTCGGGAAGATGACTTTTCGTCCACAAACTTCATCTTGCTGATTTTCTGTAAAACAAACACCCTCTCCATTGTTGCCAGGGTACTTGTATCCAAAAATATCCATTCGTTAGAAGAAATGTAATAAAGATTAAAGCCTGATTCACACATTCTTGGTCTGGGCTTTTCATCTTGACCAGGAACCATACTCACTGATATGGCGATCACATGAGGTGATAGGTCAATTTCGTTGCTGGTCACCTGACCAGCCACCACAATCTCTGAGCCCTTGTAGTACTGACTGAAGTTAGTCTGGGTCAGATTAGCTCCTCCTAAATAGATCATCTGGATGTCTGTCAACAGGGGCGTGGCCACTTCCTCATAGAACCCCTGTCGATGACACAGAGGGATTCAGCACCTCCCCTTTTAGCTTAAGAATCCTGTGATTGGTCCTTCTAAAATGTCTGGGATATGCTATTTTGGAGGGCATAGATTAAGTCACCAATATATATTCCAGATTCCTGTCACAGTGGGTGTCACCTGCAACTGCAATGCTGCATCGGACTCCTGGTAGATTCGCCGTGCGACGCCGCCGTTCTCTAAAGACATGCTGGTCAGGAACTCAAAGTTGACATCGAACCCGAATCCCAGGCAGTAGAGGGGAAATTTCTTGCCGATGGCTCTTCTTACGTTGGCCTGAATCGTTTCCCGGTTCACCTCACCTAGTTTGAGAACGGAAGGAATGGCACACGTTCAAATATAATTGAACCATCCTTTCATTCACCTCAGAGTCATAATTCTGAACTATGTGCAGCTAAATTGGACTAAGTTCTGTGTTTGTGTGTGTCTACGTACCAGATGTAGGGTCTCCGTCAGTGAGCAGTATGAGGAGAGAGGCGGAGCCTTCACGATTATGGCTGTTCAGTTGCTCCGCCCCTTCCAACACGGCAGCATTGATGTCCGTAGCTGAAAGGACAGTACTTAAGTCACACCCAGTGTCACTGGTGTATTAGAGGCTATTAAACTGAGCAGCACAGAAGTGTGGAACTGAAGAAAAGATGATGGATTGCTCACATCCTCCATCTTGGATGGATGCTGCAAACTGTTTAGCAGCATTCAGATTATCCTGGCTGGCTGGGACCAGTTCCTTCCTCCAGGTTGACACTTGGCTGTCAAAGGTGATCAGACCAAAGTAATCGTCCTCCGCAAGATCCCCCAAGATCTTCACCATCGCGTCACGAGTCTACAGGCAATCACAGTGAAGCATGTGTGATACTTCAATCATCTACACAACTGTAGATTGTGATCTGAACACATTCTTATTCTCTCTCTTTCTCTCTCTTTCTCTCTCTCTCTCTCTCTCATAGACAGGGTACCTGTTGCATTTTCTTGCCATGCATTGAGCCACTCCGATCAATAATGAAGACCACATTTTTGGGGATGCGGGGAAGGTTCTCTGGGGCAAAGTGATGGACGAAATACCCTCCTGACTCCTGGGGGGACGTTTGATAAAAAATAATTGTGTTGAATTCCGGTCAAGGCAATGAAACCATAGACCAATCCTGTGGACCAGGATTGGACACCACTGCCATAGACAGTCTGCTCAGATAAACTGTAGCTCAATGACAATACTGACTAAAGAGTCTAGAGTAATACTGGGTTTATCCCTCTGCTGTGAACAATCTGCAAGACAGTACCACAATGTCTCCGATTGAGTCGTCCCTCTTAACATCGTAGACGATCACCAGTTCACCGTTCAAGCCCGTCTCGCCACAGCTGTCGCAGGCCGTCTGCTGCTCCAACGTTGGTTGGAACTTGATCCACGTCTACAGAGTGAAATAAGTAGCTAGACACGTCGCCTGACAAGTAGCATATTGTGGTTGCAATAGTTCACAATGTAGCACATGACGTGCGTTAAACCGACTGATCAGTTGTTTTCTGTGAAGCATTCGTGGGAAATTTTGCGGAAACTGCATGCCCCCGCATGTAGCGGAATGACAATAAAGCTCAACTTGAACTTGAACTTGAAACATTTCAACGAAGCCAGAGAGATGTGGTCTGTGGTTACCGGTGGATCGTGTTGAAGGACTGTACCTGGTCGGCTGTCTGTGTCTTGGTGATGGCATCGGCCAGGGTTTTGTTAAATATTCCCGATGTCGACAGGAGACTGATGCCTGCTTTCTCATTGATGTACACGTCAATCTAGGATTGGGACAAAGTAGGAAGGGGCTTGAATCCTCGACTTTCAGGTCTTGTATTGCTTAAGCAGACTAGGTTTAAGTCATATTACACTTCTTTACTAATATAAAGGCTGTTTGAAACAGTAGATGACAAGATTCCAGGACTTTTTAGTCTAATTGCAGTGTCTGTGTGTCCTGATTAAAACAACATGGACAAGAACTGACCTGATCCCATATTAACCATCAAAGAAGTGCTTGACAAATGCCAGACCTCACCTTAAGTCGAATCATTTTTCAACTTGGCACTTGTGTGGTTCACTGAAGAGGAACAACAGCTCTGATAGAATTTGCTTAACCCATGTGACACGTCCGGGCCTCACCTTGAAGTCGTCGACAGGCTGCATGGGCCTGGCGTGGATGAGCAGTTCGTACTTCCCCAGACGTCTCTTCAACAGCTCCTCGTAGGTGAGTTCAAAGGTCACTTTGCTGCCACCGGCCACTGTCACGGAGGTCTTGAAGTTCTCCAGGGTTCTCCCCACAGAACTGAGTCACACGACAGGCGGTCATGAAGACCGAACTCATGAATTGGGTGGGGGGTTTTTTCGAATACAGTTACTTTTATTCTGCTAAACACGGCACTCCAAAGATGTGGACTAACCTCACTATCCCAGCACTCTGGCCTCGCGCCACAGCCGCTGAGTACTGTTCCAAAGCCTCCGCTTTCTGTTTGACGACCCCATCGTAGGTCTTCTTCCCTATCATCCTGGGATAGGGAGGGGAGTGGGTGTGGAGGGAAGGAGAGACGAGAAGGGGAGAGGGTTTGCAGGGGAGGGGAGAGGGTGTGGAGGGGAAGGGAGAGTGTGTGGAGGGGTGGGGAGAGTAGGAGGGGAGAGGAGAGAGAGAGGGGGCGTACAGGGGAGAGGAGTGAGTGTGTAGGGGAGGAGATAGGAGGATGGGAGAAGGGGGTGGAGAGGGGAGGGGGTGTGTAGAGGGGAGGGGAGGAGTGAGTGAGTGAGGAGGGGGGAGGAGGGGAGACGAGAAGTGTGGACACAAAACAAGATACACATTTTACACTGACTAGTACAAGCAACAAAAATCTATACAATATATGTGTTCTTGCAAGTAAGACCCACATTCTAAATTTACTGATGATGGCATTCTTTGGAATCTGGACGTCAAATTCTATTTCTTGCGATTGTTCCATCGGATTGGCCACTCGGCTGGTGATGGTGGTGGTGGCATAGCGATTGCTTACAGTGGAGTTGATGTTGAAGCTGTAGATTTTCCAACCCTGTCAAGATCAAGAAGTAGCCCTCCATCACTACATAGCTGTGTGTCATCACTCAGCTTAACAATAACATTGTAGGTTAAGATGGCGCAAATAAGTGGGAGAACAATATTATACCACACAGGCACCATCACAGACACATACAGAAGACGTTTTGGCATTTTATTTACCCCGTTTAGTTTTGTCAGGGAAACACCACATTTTAGCATCTTATCAGACATTCAGCATTCACCCCCTCCCTCCCTCTCCACACACACAGAAGATGGGACATAGTACAGAGTCTGGTAGGTTGTTCACCCTGGAGAGCTTCAATAGATCGATGGATTCTCTCAGTATTGCAGAGCCAGGACAAACTCAAACCCAACATTAAACTGGTATGAAAACCCCCTAGTTACATTTCACAAACGTATCGTTCCTAGAGGTCCTGATTATATCAACTGTCTGGGAAATGGCAATGAAAATCAACAACAAAAATCGAAAACAAACATGTTAACTAACAAGCTGTGGCAAGTCACTGTGTTCAAATCATGGTGAGCCCAAGGATGGACCTACCTGGTTGGTGGGCGCCGTGGCAACACAAGTCAGAAGCACTCCGAGGAGAGCAACACGCACCCCAACGATCTCCATGACGATATTCAACCAACGACAATGACTCCTAAACCACAAACGTCCTTTTATACCTGCGACCAGACAGCTATTGGACAGCCCCTCGTCCACTGGATGAGAGCCTAATTGAACCACCCCTTCCTCCACAAACATACCAACATATTCATGACATATCTCATCTCATTTGTGTTATGATCAAATTTGGTCAGTTTAAATATTTACTGGTTGAAAAACCAGTAAATATAAAATTTCTAAAATCACACACACACAGTTTCACAAAAGCAAGACTTGCCTCATTACTGGTAAACTATTGGCTATGTTCCAAAACCAATATGGATGATAGTTCAGAAACCTCTGTATACAAACACAGAACCACAAAGTTTGTCAGTCAAGTTTGTTTTTCGCATTTCAAACAGAATATGTATTCTCACAGAAACCCTTGGATGATCATTGACATGAGACCAGACCTTCACGTAAAGCAAAAAAATGACTTTATTTCTGTCTTCAAGTATGTACAACTGTTGTGAAAGAGTGCTACTGGCCATGTCAGGGGAAAAGTGCAGGGAGAAGTAATCCGCAGCCAAAAGCAATCGCACACAGAGCTTTGATATCCAAGCGTCACAGATAAGAGATGAAAGAGAAGCCTCGCTCTGTTGAAGCGGTATGAGTGAAGCTGCATAGGCCAAACATCTACAGAGATAAGGAAGGACACTATTCCGGAAGATTCTGCTGCGTCACCTTAACAACGGAAATCTGAAGTGAAGTGTGCAGTAATGAGCAGGGAGTAACAGTGAAAAGCAGGAACGCTAGACTTTAAAAGGCAGAGCTCCGAGCTCTAGATTGCACATATATGAAGAACCAGTCCAGCCTCACACAGCTGCACATTACAATCGACTGGCATTGCATCGTTTGTGGTCGCTTCAATGCTAGCTTTTCCCAAACAGATAGTTCCAGTCTTTAGAAGTTAGCTTGTTCACAGCTGGGCATCTTCTACATTGACCGTCGGTGACCTTTTCCCTGAACATGAAAGCGCTGCCATGATTGGAGGAAAGTGGATTAGCTGCGGATGAAAGACGACGCAAAGTTCACACCCATCCTCCGTTGGCGCGACAACAACTCTCCAGCGACTGTGCGATCGTGTTCTACCGCAGGTTGTCGATGACCTCATATCGAATCTCATTCTTGCACGGTAACGAATTACACCATCGTGTCAGACGGACAACAATCTTAATCGCGCAGACCATAAATCACATCTCATCTGATGTGACGGCTACTCTGAGAAGGGTCAAGTGGTTTATGCTGTTCAAATTGTCCATCCTGTGGCGATTTAAAAGAACCTCATATGCCAACGTGCGTTTGACATTCAAGAGCCTTCTGTTTAAGTCACATGCGATCACCTCTACACAAACAAACTAATAATCCCATTGGGCTACATGGCTCCACCGATAAACAGGTGGACTGCTGACAGTGAGTCGTCCTGTTGATAATATGGTCTCTGTCGTTTGAGTCTTTATTAAAATAGACCAAATTGAAACCTCCAGATATAAACCGTTTAGGGTTCCAAAAAGCGACTTAAAGAGATACATAAGGTTCCGTTTGGAACCCTTTCGATTTTAGGTTCCTAGCACTGTTTTGCCCTCCAGAGGTATTACAAGTTTTTGATGCCGTCCATCTTAAAGACGTCATGTGCTCAGGTAAACTCTCTTACTTGTCTAACACAAACATCCAAGTGTGGTGTTTGAGTCTGTAAGAGGACACAGCTTGTCAGGTGGGTGGGCTGTTAAACTGGTTTGCTGTAAGCGGGCAGTGATCAATGTGATATTGAAAAGGAACTAAAACCATGGAGCCACACCTTCACGCTTTCTTTAGTTGCTACAATGCACTGCTGTGCATGTGATCCTTCCAATACAGTAGATATCTGAGACACACACTTTGGAAACCACATAACAAACCAGTGAGTAGTGATCAACTACAAGGGCCATAGAGTGCTCTAAACATCAGCTACCCAAAGACGTGAAGAGGTTGGCTTTCTTCATACATTCAACATTCGAAGGAGCGACCACATCCTGGTCAATAAAGACCATGGCCCCGTATTCAAAATAATTTCATCATGTGTTCGGAATGAACTGAAACCACTGTTCAAAGGCACTACCTCAGGTTTTAAAACCCGAAGATTAAGTTCAAGTTCCTCCGCGTGTTTTTACTTAGGAATATGTCGAGCGCTAATGTCAGAAAGCATTTTTCATCAACAGCGATGATGTTGTTTCGGCCGGAACGGAAGGGCGGCAGGGGGGGCGGGGTTGAGACGTTGTGACAGCCGCTGGTTAGCTCGCTAGCTGTTATTTTGGGGACTTGAGGACTTGGCACAATCGACCTGCAGTGTCTGTACGGGCGTCTGCACTGTCCTAGCCAACCAGGGCAGACCATACACAGCTGGGGGTCATCCACAAGACTGAGGGTCACCAGATGTGGTCCTACAGGTTGATGGGAAACGCATAGGGCTTTGCTGCAAGGATACAAGCCTGCTGTATGAAGGAAGCATGTAGAAACAGCTCGGTTCGTAGAATAATAAGTGTGCGCGAACCAAGAGAATAGATGACGCACAATCAAACTTGCCGCGAGATTTACCGCGCGGCCGGATTACCACACGGCGCAAAGCACTTTCACACTGGTAAATATGTTATATACATACATGTGGCCTGTGACATTAGGTTTGTCGACGGTTCATGTAACATAAGACCCTAAAGAACTTATACTAGAATATATACATAGGCATCCTATGTACACACATGCTGCTGGTTAAATACGTTTCTCATTAGCGTGCCAGTATACAGCCTGGAGAGAGAAGGGCTATAGAAGGGCTCCTTTTTTTTGGTAATGTGGTTGAAATAGGCGATGCTTGAAGGGTTCGGGGCGGACGAGGGGGGGGGGGTCAGATGGTCCTGGTTTTGGGGTCCGGGGGCTCGTAGGGGGGAGCAGGCGCGCCCCAGGCCGGGGGCATGGCAGGGAAGGTGAAGACCCCTGAGGAGAGGGGGGAGAGCAGGCCAGACCAGAGGGGCGTGGGACGAAAGCCCTCCAGGGGCCCGGCTTCCGGCCGCACACAACCCGCAGCGAAGCTTGTTGAGGGGCCGCCCAACAGCACCGACGGGTGCCTGTCAATCATAGGCCAGGAGAGCGGGAGCTGGGGGCCTTCATGGCCCGGAGACGGGCTGGTTGGTGCCTGATGAGAAAAGAGTGAGCGTCACTTGAGATCAAATATAAATAAATTTGGATTATAAAAAGAAAAAACGGTTGTACTAACAGCAGGCACGCTCGCTAGACGGCTCCTGAGGGCGGGCGCCGCCTCGTCCCAGCACTCCTGCCTGCGGAGGCTGAGAGAGCCCAGCCGTGGCCGCTGGCTGGCCGCCAGCACCTCCAGGGCCCAGTCATCCACCAGACGGTGGAGGTCCTCCGTCATGGACCCCGCTCTAGGACCCAGGTAGGCGCCCGGGTAGGTGCCTGTCTTGTTGTTGCTGTTGTTGGCCTGAGCTTGTGCCAGCCCCCCTACTGGTTGGGGAGGCGGAGGGGTGGAGCTCGCTGTCTGCTGCTGCGGGGGTAGATTGGATGCACCGGGTCCTGCTCCAGAACCTGGGACACACACCACGGACACACGCATGCACACACACACACCAATAATAAGTAACTAAAAGTCAACTCAACTCAAACTTCTCAAACATCTATTTGTTCTCAATTTAATTATATTTTCCGCCACGACCATGAGGGAGATTAACTTGTGAGCGAAACGCTAAGGGATGTGTACAAGTCACGTGAGATATTCAATTACAGTAAACACATTCTCGGACAATGGTTCACTTACGACTGCCGCGCTCTTTGCCCAGGCAAAGCCTCTTCAGGGTCGTCCCTAAGAGACGACAAACAGAATGAGAGCCTCTCGCATCAGAGCAAAGCTTAACACAGCGACGCAGCGTCAGAACGGAACCACAGAGCAAACGGAGGCAAATCAACAGGGACGTGCTGTCGCTTCAGTCAAAATGCAACTGTGAGGGGAGCAGAAGCCCAATCGAAGGAAAGCTGCAAAGGGCTGAGACAAAGACTGTGGGAGGATGAGACAGGAGAGAGATGGGGAGGGGATGGGAGGCAGAGGGAGAGAGAGAGAGGTAGAGAGTTAGAGAATGAGAGGGAGATAGAGAAAGAGAGACAGAGAGAGAAAGAAACAGACAGAGACAGAGAGACAGAGAGAGAAATAAAGAGAAACAGACAGAGAAAGAGATACAGAGAGAAATGGGATGAAGAGAGAGAGAGGGAGAAAGAGAGAGAGAGAGGGAGAGAGAGCGAAAGGGGGAAAGAGAGAGAGAGAGAGGGAGAAAGAGAGACGGAGAGAGGGATAAAGAGTGACGGAGAGCGTGAGGGAAGTGCTGACTGCTCCGAGCCCACGCAGAACCACAGGGTGCTTCTAACAGAACACACAGGTGTAGCTTTGCATATCAGTAACTCTGACTCTAGGCAGGATGGTACACGAGGACGCACAGAACTGCCAGAGCACATGAACGTGCACGCCATCATGCCGACACAGAACCAGACACGTAGCTGAGAAAGAGAGGAAAGGGGGTGAGGTGGAGGAAGACAGATACAAGGAGGGAGCCACTGGAAGAACAAGGGATGAGATGACAGAACAGAGGCGGACATAAAAGGTGAGCGGTAGAGAAAGACAGCGAGAGAGAGGCCATGACAGATGGCCAGACAATGAGAGAGGCCATGGAGGAAAGGAGGTACAAACAGATGGAAAGAGACACAGGCCCACTGAGGAATCTAGCGCGTGGCTTGCTACTGGACTTATAGGTGACCCTCTCAGATGGGTGCGGGTAGGGAGGCCAGCCTGCAGGTGGCGGTAGAGAGGGGAGGAAGAGAGAAGAAACACAACAACCAGGGTAAAGAAGAGCACACGAGAGTTTAGGAACCTACATGACACAGACATTAACACGACGCAGGCCAGAGAAGGATGACGTATTTCAACTGTAAGAAAGACGGTTTGCCGTAGGGACTATTGAAAAGCCACTGAGTGGTTTTGGTAGTATAAGGTGGATTTACCAACCATCCCTTCAAAGCAGACTCAACACTGCCAATACTGAAGAAACATCTTATCAACTACAGTATAAAACACCATCTTTAACCAATCCTCTACTTATGAATCGACTGGTCTGTATCTTCTATAAAACACACTAGCGATGAGTTCTTGACTGTTGCATGCTGGGAATTGTAGTCCTCTGGAGGGGGAGGGTTTCACCTTGGACGGGAGGGCCATGCGGACCGGTGCCCTCTCCCTGCAGTCCTGCGTAGATGTTGTCTGAGGAGAGGGAGCCCTTGAGGGAGCAGGGCTGCTGGGTCTGGACGGGCTGGGGGCTGGAGGGGGGCGGGTGGGCCGAGACAGGACCACTGCCCTCCAGGACCGGCACTCTGGCTGGGGAACCGTTCAAGCTCACTGTCGTGGCTTCGTCTGCACACACACACACACACAGATACACACGCACAGATACACACGCACACACAGGTACACACACACATACACAGGTACACACACATATATACACACATGCATACAGACAAACACACAAAGATACACACACACACACACACAAATACACACAAGGAGATACCTCAGATTCCATAACACATTTAGAATCTATATTAGGTTTAGCAACAATGCACATAGTGTGTTTGTGTTCTGTTAGAGTGGCCCCTCCTTCTCACTGGTCTTGCTGGCATCGCTGCTCTTGGACTTGGCGCTCCTGAACTGCTGCACCAGAGGACTCAGCAGCTTCCCTGCCTTCAGCTTGTGCTTGCTGGGCCTCTTCCTCCTGCCTGTAGGGGGCGCCGTGTGTGACAGGCCCAGGCCCGGGGGAGGGGCCTTGCCCAGGCGCTGGTACAGAAGCTCAATCTCGTCTCTCTGGTTGGCCTGCAGCTCTGAGATCTCTTTCAGGTGTCTGATGGAAGGAGATTGGAGTTACAAAAGAGATAACACAGATCTGGGGGTGTTGGTTGAATTTAAAAACGACATGGTTTCTACAGAGACGTCTACAAACACACGCCATCTTACTTCTCCCGGAGTCTCTGCAGTTCTCGCTTCATGTCGGAGTCTTCCACCTCCGAGTCGTTATCACTGCTCACACAGACCGAGCCGTGCACGCCCCCGGCCCGGCTCGGCGAATCAGAACTCTGCACGCTGCTGCTCCGCCCCGAGCGCCGCAGGAAAGCCACCGCCCTCTTCATCAGGTCACTCCCCCTGCGCTCCGAGCGGGCGTGACGAGAGGGCGTGGCCGATGCCATCTTGGCGGGGCTGCTTTCTGCCCCCGAGTCGGAGGACAGGAAGCGTGCGTGGGCGTGCACGGTGACGTCGACGGGGACCGACCCGGAGGTGTGGGCCCGCGGCAGAGAGCCACGCTTGGCCAGGGAAGGGGGCGTGTCCAGGTAGAAGTCGGGCGGGGCAGAGTAGCGGCTGTTCCGTGTACGGAGCGTGATGTCGTCCTCTGCGCTGACCACGGCGAAGCGGCCGATGGTAGTGCAAGAGGGCGTGGCCTCCACTGGGCCGGGGGTGTAGTCTGAGGCGTGGCCACTGGGGTGCGCAGGAGAGGCAGCGACTGTCCAGCTCCTTGGCTTCAGCTCTCCTCTGCTGACCACGTCCACCTGCCCTGACACCATCTGGACACACAGCACACGTGCAGGGGTCATGTCGGCTGAAACACTGAGCTTCAACACGGGGTTCATACATCAGTGAAGACCACTGACTCGATTTGGAACGAAATCGAGATAAAATGAGATAATTAGATGGATGTCAAATCTGACCGCAAGTCAACCGCAAAAAAATCAGATTACGTCCAAACTGAACTGTTTCAAAAGCTTTCTAGTGTCTAAAACATTTAGCGTTTCATTCAATTTCACTTCCAGTCAAACAGACTTGGCTTCGTTTCAAGAAGCTACTGTGGAAACAGTTGTGATTGTAACCCTAAAACTACCACAGTGACTCATGATAGATTCATGAGTTACATTACCTTGAACCGGCCCCTGGTTCCTGAGCAGGACGCAGAGTGGGGCACCGCGTTCCTCTTGGAGATGGAAGCTGTGGGAACAGACACACACAGCAGACGTTAGCGGAGCGGTCAGACTGAACATCTCAGGTGTGTTTCGTACCTGTGGTACGTACCGCTCACGGCTGAGTCACTGAGTGTGCTCAGACTGTCCATCCTCTCTGGGATCTGAGGCTGAGAGAAGGGAAGAGAGAGAGAAACAAACAGGGAAGGTTAAACAAGACGTACTCAGTTACTACAGTGAGGTGGATGATGGATGGATGGAGAAAGAGAGGTAGACGTATAGAGAGACAGGTAGACAGGCAAAAAGACAGACATGTAAACAGAAAAATAGACAGGCAGATTGACATATGGACAGGCAGATAGACAGGCATAGAGACATGTAGAAAGACAGACAGATAGAAAGACAGATAGACAAATAGAAGGACAGACATATAGACAGGCAGATAGACAGGCATTTAGACAGGCAGATAGACAGATAGAACAACAGGCAGATAGAGAGACAGATAGACAGGCAGATAAATGGATAAACAATTTATTTACCAGTTGTTCCCCTGTACGATAGCGTCCCTCCCCAATGGGTCCAGGGGTGCTGTTCCCCGACCCTCCAGCAGCGCTCTCGGGCCCGGGGGGGGACTGGACGTACTCGGTCCCAGAGCCGGGGGTCTCCGCGGCGCTGCCCGAGGGGTACATGGGAGCGTACTCCTGGTACAGCAGGTTCCTCAGCTTCTCATCCAGGGTCTTGATGGTGCTGTCCACGAAGCTTCCCCGTCCCACCCTCCCCTCCCCATCAGACTCCCCAGGCCCCGCCCCTGGCTGCGAGGGGGCAGGGCTTTGGGGAAGGGAAGGTGCCTTGGCTCCACCCACGCTGGCGAAGGGCTGCTGGAGCACCACGGGGGTCTGCTGGGCACGGTCGCCGTGGGGATAGGAGGAGGGTGGGGCATCGCGGGGCATGGAGGAGTCCTGGGGGGGCAGGGGGGTGAAGGGGGACCCTGCCGGGGCACTGCCGCTGACGTCAAGGGAAAGAGGCATGACCAGCGGGCAGCAGGGCACGTCCTCCACCACGCTTGTCATCTCGGTCATGTGGCGGGTGGTGGCGTGGGCGGGGGAGATGGCGCCCGGGCGCCCTCCTGGGGCGTCCTCAGAAGACAGGGAGCTCCGGAGGGAATGAGGCTCTGACGGGACTGCGGATGGCTGGGAAGGCTGTGCTCTGGGCTGGGCCGGGCCCCCAGGGGCCCTCTCTGGAGGGGGGGCAGGGGACAGAGAGGCCAGGAAGAGGGGGTCTATGTTGGACATGATCGGGGGGCTGCAGAGGCTGTAGACGTCGTAGCCGTACCCTCCGCTGCCCCCAGACACAGTTGATGAAGACTCGCCTCTTGATCTCTCACCTCCTACAGAAAAAAAACATGTGGAAATGAGTAAGATTGTTTGTGAAAAAATAATTGACTGCATCTTCCAGGCTGTTTGAAAGGCGAGATATCCCCTGTCTGGTCACTAGTTTACTTCCTGAATGTTCATTCCTACTGTGTAACATTCAAGTTGTTGTTTGCAAATGTACCTCTATGGGGCACTGTGTTGCCATTGGCCCATACTGGCCCCAGGTTCTCAGGGGTTGTCTGAGGTTATGCTGAGACATTCCAAAAACTAAAGTCACCTTTGGTTGCTGCAGGGCATGGAACGCCACCGTCAGCAAGCTGGCCCGGGGCTGCACTCCCAGGGGACTGTGCGGTTGTAGTTCCGTCGGCATGTGCTTTTGTAGTCCCATCAGAGGTCTCCAGACTTAAAGTGGTGTTCTCCTCGACGGGACAGATTATGAACCACCTCTTCCCTGTGTGGAGGACTGAGAGGGGGAGGAGGGAGGATGGAAGGGAGAGGAGATGGGGAGGAGGGGGAGGAGGGGAGGAACGGGTGACACCGCGGTACGTTGATTTCAAAGTATAACATCCATTTCCAGAAACCTCGCAGGAACACACACCTCCACTTAGACGAAAGAGATATGGAGGGAAGACGGAGAGGGCAAGAAAGAGATAGAGAGACCGACAGCGAGAGATAGAGGGACATGGAGAAAGATAGATGGAGAGAGATATGGAGAAAGAGATGGAGAGATGAGATGGAGAGATATGAGATGGGCAGATAAGAGATGGAGAGAGAGATGGAGTAAGAGAATGATAGAGAGATAGAGAGAGAGATAGAAAGAGAGAGATGGAGAGAGAGGGAGAATGATAGAGAGAGAGATGGAGAGAGAGATGGATTACCATTCTGCTGGTAGACAGGTTGAAAGGACCCAGGTGTTAGACTCTACAGAAAAGTAGACAGACAGTTAGTGACCACCGGATCATTGTTTTCAACTGTCATCTCCTAACTGTGTCATAATGTATATACCCTGTATATAATGTATATACCCTGTATATAATGTATGTACCCTGTCTATAATGTATATACCCTGTATAAAATGTATATTCCCTGTCTATAATGTATATACCCTGCCAACAAAGTAGAGCTGATCAATGTGCTCAGTTACAGGAGTTGTATATAAGGGTTCATACAGTTGAGTGTATTTTATGCATATAGCTGTGTATTTGGTTCCACCCCTGCAACCCCCGTCACCTCTCTTCGTGACCCCCCAGAGATGAGGCCCAGCTGGGGACTGTCAAGAGCTGTGCTGGTCTCTCCCTCCCCGTCCTCATTCAGCATGTCCTCAGCCTTGTCCACAATGTCCTTTAACTGGTCGATGAAGATCTCCTTCTCCGTGTGAAGGATGAAGCCGTTCTCCACCTGGGTAGGTGTGGAGAACACAGTGAAAACACAGCACACAACTTGGAACCACCGCTAACCCTAACACACCATGGCAACTGATCTCAGACACACACACTGTGACATATTTTCCAGATTATCATTTGTTAACTATAACCCTAGTCCTAACCCTTCCCCTAGAGCTAGCTCTAACCCTAACCATAACCCTAGTCCTAAACCTTACCCTAGACCCAGCTCTAAGCCTAAACATAACCATAACTCCAACCCTAACCCTTACCCTAGAGCTAGCCCTAACCCTAACCACAACCAGAGCCCTAACCATAACCCTAAATCCAACCATAACCCTAACCATAACCCTAGCTCTAACCCTAACTATAACCCTTACAACATTAAGGTCGTGTGTCATCGGCCAGCTCACCATGTAGGTGGCGATCTCCTCGGGGGCGTCTCCGTCCAAGTCGAACTTGAAGGTCACTGTTTTGTGGTTGTGGGTCTCCAGCTGGCACTCCACCATCTTGTCCCCTGTGTTGCACACCTGTGACCCATGTGAAGACAGACAAACGATTTTTGAGTTGGGAATGTAGGTTGGAATAAAAAAAATAGGTCAATTAGCCAACTTAGAAAAGACACAAAACACATGTAGCGTGTTTTAATCTAGAAACACACATTTAGCATGTGCGTGAAACGTGTTTGTTTCTAGAAACACACTTGTTGGTCTCTACAAACACACGTTTGTCTCTAGAAAGACACCCGTTTGTCACTAGAAACACATATTGGTCTCTTGAAACATGTATATATCAAGAAACACACATATTGGTCTCTTGAAACACATGTTTGTCTTTAGAAACACACACATTCGTCTCTAGAAACACATGTGTTCTTCTCTCCAGCTGAAGTTAAGTGCTCTGATTGGAGCTGAGTAGAAGAAATGGGCGGGAAATCCCTTGAATCTCCGAACTTACATTGAGCATGCTCAGTTTGGGCTTGCTGGCCTTCTCCTGGCGTGAGCGCGTGCGGGACGACTTGCGGTGATGTTTCCTGGGTTTCCCCTCTCCTTTCCCCGCGCTCGCCAAACTCTCATATCCATCACTCGTCTCCTTCCCTGACGCCACGTCTGAGCTGAAACTGGGGTCAGGGAACAGAGGGGTCAAAGGTCATCGAACCACCGAACCAGAAGTCCTTCAGATGAAGAAAAGTAGGCTCTTATCTAACACCAAAACAGATACAGAACATCTCCACCTGGGTTATTTGAGTACATTTCTTCTGCATCTCGTCTGTACTTTTTACCTCCATCAACCCCACCCCCCCTCCCCTCCCCCAACCGCTCCACAACCATCCAGCGTTAGAAACGCGAAACATTTTAGGATCAAGCTCTGTTATGAGTCTGTCAGATGACAGTTATGCTGTGAGCTAGCAGAAGCCAGAGAGTCAGCGTGGGAGTGGTTTAAGGCAGGATCATGCAGGTTACTGACCTGTCGTAGGTGTAGCTGGGCAGGGCCGTGGGTCTGTCCTGAGTCTGCTCCTGGGGACAGGACAGACAGTCACACATGAGATGGGGAGGAGGGCTGTGCATGAAACGTATTATTGAGTTGACCAAAAATGAAAAAAGGGAACCTCCTGTGATGGTGTGTTGAACATGTTGGTGGTGAGTGTGAATGTTGTGTGTGTGCGAGTGTGTCTGAGGTGCGTGTTTGAAGGCTTGTTTGGGCCGTGGGAGTCTTCACCTCATGGGTTTGTTCTGGTTGAAAGGAGGAGGATGAATTTGCAGCGTCCAGGTTTTGCTGAGCCGTGGCTAGAACCTTAGCTGTTGTCTGGGAGCCAGCGTTCTGCAGACCTGGGGCTGAGGCTGGGGCTGAGGCTGAGGCTGGGGCTGAGGCTGGGGCTGGGACTGAGGCAGAGGCTGGGGCTGAAATTGGGACTGTAATCGATGCTGGGATTGATGCTGGGGCAGGGGTTGGGGCAGGGGCTGAGGCTGGGACGGGAATTGACGCTGGGATTGAAGCTGGGGTGGGGGTTGGGACTGGCATGGGGGTTGGGGCGGGGGCTGAGGCTGGGGCTGGCATTGAGGCTGGGACTGAAGATGAAATCGAGGCTGGAACTGGGGTGGGAGTTGACACATAATCTGGGCCTACAGTGGTTACTGGGACTAAGACTGGAGCTACAACAGGAAGTTGACCTAGCGCTGAGGCTAAAGTTGGAAATGAGGCTGACGCTGAGGCCGGGGCTGAGGCTGGCGCTGAGGCTGTGCTTGAGGCTAAAGAGGCTGGGACTGGACTTTGAGTGACAGTCCGGTCTGCTGTGTTCACCGGCTCCACGTCGGGCTTCCAGGATGATGTCTGGATCACAGGGGGTGCAGAGTGGACCACGGCCAGAACCGGAGCTTCTCCTTGGGCTTCCCAAGGGACACCGACCTGGGCCAGGACAAGACAACAGCAGCTGTTACTGGAGACAAATGCTACCAGCTTCCACAGACACAGACACAGACCAACACCAAACACGCAACATAACACACGTCGGACAAACGATAACATGAACACAATGGATAACTATCATGAGTCTATTTTACAATGTGCTCTGTACTTCAGCAACATGCTGTGTCATCTCTGAACACCCTTTGGGCAGGGTTTCCAAACAAAGCTTAAGACTGGTCCACTGAAGAGCACAGCAATGCAGGCTTTCTAAGTCCCAGTCTAGGCTTGGTTTGTGGGCATCCGGCCACGAGCAACTCAGGCAGATGGGGCTGGTGCTTGAGCCATGAAGGTGACTGAATATTCACCTGGCGGACAGGTGGCTCTGCCAGGTCTGGCCCGGGATGGGGGCAAGGGTGAGCCTGGGGAGACTGGGGGGTGGGTAAGGACATGGGGTGAAACTGGGGCATCCTAGCGGGGGCGGCCATAGCGAGGAGAGGGATGGACACGGGGGTCTGAGGGGTGCTGGCGGAGGGTAGAGTGGAGATCGGGGTGTGTGGGAGAGGCGAAGGAGGACCCAAAGGTAAGTAGGAGGGGTAGGGCAAAGGGTGAGTCCTGCTGGGGGTTAGAGAGGGCGGGGCCAGGGGGTATGGGAGGGGATCAGTGCCTCCTGCTGGCATGACCGAGTACGATGTGAGGAACTAGGAAAGGAGGAAAGAAAAGGAGAAGGAAAAAATAAACAGTGACTAGACAGCTTCCACTTTCTACCAGCGGGGATGCAGCTCACAGAAACACCTGACAGACAAACCATAGAACTGAGACATACAGTAGGATTCAAAACTTTTTCACACACACAGGGAATGGAGAGGAGGAGAAGAGCAGGGAACCGTTTAGCAGAATAAAGTGGAGCAATAGTACAGTACTTTATTGAGTACACATCAAGTATGTTTTTTAATGGAACTTTTGTGAAAGAAAATATTATTAAAACTTTTTCAAATGTGTTCTTCAAAACCCTTTCCCTGAATTTGTTTTTATTTTTTGCGAAAATATTTTTTTCTACCTTTACAAACCTATATTTCCCCCCCCCTGAAAAAGCACAAATATTTTTCTAGTTGCGTTCTACCTTGATCTTTGGTAGCTTCATGAACTAACTTAAAGAGTGAAGTTGTCTGAAGTAAGTGAAGTAAGTACTAATAGTGAAGTAAGTGAAGTACAGTAAAATGAGTACTAATGCCAGAAAAACGTATTTGTATTTGTAAAAAGTATTTGTACTTTGTTACTTCTTCTCATCTCCGGTATGGTCAGTGTGTGTGTGTGTGTGTGTGTGTGTGTGTGTTCTGCAGATCGTCTGCTGTAGCCATTCGCTAACTGGTCCCTGGACACAGACCTGTGTGTTTATCTGCAGTGGCTGTAGAGGGGGAGGGACTCCAGAGCTTGATTGACAGCTGGTAGATACATCAGAAGACTGCTGAGATGCAAGCTGGCCGGCAGCAGGAAGGAACTGTCGGGGGGAAAGAGAGAGAGAGAGAGAGGAGGAAGGAAGAAACGGAGAAAGAGAAAGAGAGAGAGAGAGAGAGAGAGAGAGAGAGAGAGAAGAGGGAAGGAACAGAGAGAGAGAGAGAGAGGAGGAAGGATAGAGAAAGAGAAAGAGAGAGAGGAGGAAGGAACAGAGAGAGAGAGAAGGAGGAAGGAACAGAGAAAGGGAAAGAGAGAGAGGAGGAAGGAACAGAGAGAGCAAGGGAAAGAGAGCCAGAAGGAGAGGTAGAGGACTGCATAAACAGCATCATTGAGCATGCAGGATGTTTGTCCATAGACAAACGTCATCTATTTTCTCCATCTCACCCTTGGACTCTCCTGCTGTCACAGGGGTTTGTTTGGCAAACGGCCATGGGTTTGTTTACGTGTGTGTCTGTGTGTCACGTCACCACCCAGGACTAATGAACATACTGCACAGAGAACAACAAACAGTCGCTGTGTGAACAGCAGGCAGCAAACTGTTACCAGCAAGCAAGGAAAACCTCCAAAGTGTTACCTGAATTCCCTCGTTTCTTTGAAATGACGTGAAAGTTTTAATTTGATGAAATAAACGTTTCATTTATCTCACGTCATTGGATAAAGAAAACGCACACACAACTGTACTTCTATTCTGGGTCAGAAGGTGAGCTAAGATCCTGAGTGGGTCTGTGTTTTGAGACGGTGTGTGTGCGTGTGTTTGTGTGTGTGCGCGTGTTTGTGTGTGTGCGTGTGTTTGTGTGTGTGCGTGTGTTTGTGTGTGTGTTTGTGTGTGTGCGTGTGTTTGTGTGTGTTTGTGTGTTTATGTGTGCGTGTGTGTGCGAGTGTGTGTGTTTGCGTGTGCGTGTGTGCGTGTTTGTGTGTGCGTGTGTTTGTGTGCGAGTGTGTGTGTGTTTGCGTGTGCGTGTGTGCGTGTTTGTGTGTTTTGGGGCTTCCGTGTGTTTGTGTGTGCTGCAAGTGATGTGTGTTGCGTAGTGCGTGTTGTGTGGTTGTGTTGCGTGTGTGTGCTGTGTTTGTGTCGTGTGCGTGTGTGTGTGTTTGCGGTGCGAGAACAGCATTGTGTGTTTGTGTGTTTGTGTGTGCGTGTGTTTGTGTGTGTGCAAGTGTGTGTGTTTGCGTGTGCGTGTTTGTGTGTGCGTGTGTGTTTGTGTGTGTTCGACTTCTGATCACAGTGCATGAGTGTGTGTGTGAACGTTTGTGCGCGTGTGTTTGTGCGTGTGTGGGTGTGTTTGCATGTGTGTGTGTGTTTGGGGGGGGGTGTTTGGGGAGAGGGGTACCTGTGGCAGGAGGACAGTGGGGTGAAGATACAGTTGGTACTGAGAGAACTAAACACAAACAAGGAAGGGGGAATAAACTGAATCATGATGCCATCAGTAAACCTCTTCAACTCCAAACTGCCCCACAGTTACAAACAGCCCACTGTGCGTGTATCGGTGAACACGCTACCTCCAGATCAGGCGTGTGCGTGGTGGAAGCTGTGTCTGGGAAGCCTGGCAGACTGGCTCTGATGTGGTGGGCACTAGGACCTGGAGTGGCAGGAACAGAGGCTATCTGGGGCTGCTGCTGGACCTGCATTACACTGGGCTGGTAGACACACACACACACACACACACACAAACACACACACAAACACACACACACACACAAACACACACACACACAAACAGACATCCAGGAGAAGTTTTCATGTTGAGATTCACTCTGACTCACTGTTTCATCAAAAACAAAATAGAACAAAAACAAAAAAACAGGAAAGAATACAATTGAATAAAATAAGATAGAATAGGAAAAAAATAGCCAAGAACATATTCAAGGCTCCGCATTTACAATTCATGAACCGAAGAGAAGAGAGAGACAGGAGCAGTACGATTCAGGGGAGGACACAGAGATGGTATGAGTCATTCTACTGTAAGCATGGTGATGACACTACTGCTGCTGCTGCTAAAACTGCAAGGCAATAGAGGATAGCAGTGGTGGGGGAGGGGGGTGTAGTCAAGCAAGCTGTTTCACCATCCATCCTCCCTCCCTCCACTCTCCACCAGCCTTACAGGGCCTAGCTGTTCCAGCACCCTGCGCAACACCTGCCCTTTAACCCCTTCATTCAACACCACTCCCGCGAAAGCAATCAAGGGGATCTTCCATTGGGGATTGAAACAAACGAGCTGTTAATAGGAAAGATCTAGGAAGATAAGTGAGGGAGTTATCAAAGCCAGGAAGGATTGACCCCCTACAGGTTGGCTGCTGCTACTGCAGATACCGGCTGCAACGACGCCCCTGCTGTTCGACCTACCGGCCGGCCCTCGCTGTCATGAGTCCTTACGAGCAGGGTCATTTCCTGGTACGGTGGAGAGTTTGGGGGTGGGGTGGTGCGCTCAGCCAACGAGTGGGTGCGGTTTGACGGTCTGTGGGTGGGGCTAACGAGAGGGCTGATGTTGGGGCTGAGGGCGGGGCTCACGACAGGGCTGTGGGCGGAGAAGTAGGGCAGGGTGAGGGAGCGGCTCCGCCCACTGACGATGTGGTGGAGGCAGTGGTTCAGCAGGGTCAGGTCTCCGTCTTCACACACGGGCCGCTGGGACGCCAAGGGTGACAGGTGTCCGGGCGGGGCCCCGGGGGAGGCGCTTGAAGCCATGTGAGGTTTGGCTCTCATCGGGGAGGGCGGGGCCAGCCGGTACGAGGGGGCGGGGCGGGCTTCCGGAGGGTGTTGCTGCTGAGTCAGCAGCTGGATGGCCGAATGCAGCTGATTGGCCGAGTCGCAGTAAGAACACGGGTGGTGGTGATGATGACAAAGGTGATGGAGATGGCAGGAGTGATGTGGAGGTAGGGCGGGGTTGTGGGGGTGGTCGGGGGGGAGCCCTAAGTTCCGTTGGGGACCCAGAGAGGAGTGGGGGGCGGCTAGCGTCTTAGGGAGAGAGTTAGCCCTACAACGTAACATCTCGATTAGTGAGGTGCTGCCACGTCTCATGCACAGGTTGGCACCCAGACACATCCTGCTGTCTGGGAGGAGGGGGACGTCTTGCGAGGAAAAAGGCTCGCTGGAGTGACGCTGCTACGATGGTACGACCCCAACAAAAAGGAAACACACGTTTAGTTGGGAATGAAAACACAAGCCGAGTACATTTATAGATCAGGTGGGTTTAGAATGAGATGAAGGGATGGCCTCTAAAGAGATCTGAGATGAGTGAAGTTAAAGCCAGTTTTGGGTGTGAACTAACCTGCGGAGATTGGTAGGCCCCCTGGTGCAGCTGCGTGGTAGGTTGTTGATAGGCCCCCTGGTGCAGTTGCGCGGTCGGTTGTTGATAGGCTCCCTGGTGCAGCTGCGCAGTAGGTTGTTGATAGGCCCCCTGGCGCAGGCACGCGGTAGCTTGTGAGTAGTCGTCTTGAGGGGGTTGTGCGGTGGGCTGTGGATAGGCTCCCTGGTGCAACTCAGCAGGGGGCTGTGCAGGGGGGCTGTAGACCATCTGGACCGTGGAGATGGACTCTGGCAGGGACTGGTAGGGGGCGCTGTGCTGGCTGATCAAAGAATCCAGCAGCACAGTGGAGCCAACTCCACTGTCAGCTATAATAACAGAGGGAGAGGAACGAACATGTTAAGTCTCCCAAGACAGAGATGAAAGGAGAGAGAGGGAGATGAAGGGATAGAGGGAGAGGAATGCAGAGGCAGTGGGTTAAAGATCCTCATTTGAAATTCACAAGAAGGGAGGTGACTCAGAGCATGACTAACACACACTGTTACTCAGACGCCGCAGCGTATGTTGTTTGTGTGTGTGCGTGTGTGTGCGTTGACGCAAAAGACAAAAGGGATGGTAGGTGTCTACAAACTACATAATGTGTGTGTAGGCTAAAAAGGTATGGTATGTGTGTAGATACTATATAGTGTGTTTATGTGTGTGTGTGTGTTTGTGATAGCACAAAAGAATTGGTAGGTGTCCGGATACTACATAATGTGTGTGTGTTTGTGTGAAGACAGAGGGGTTGGTAGGTGTCTAGATACTATGTAGTGTGTGTGTGTGTGTGTGTGTGTGTGTGTGTGTGTGTGTGTGTGTGAACGCACAAAAGGATTGGTAGGTGTCTGGAAACTACGTAGTGTGTGCGCGCGTGAAGACACAGAAGTGGTAGACGTTTGTGTTTGTGTGTGCGTTCTTACAGGTAGCAGAGGAGACGTGGACAGGCACAGGACAGATCAAGGTGCACTGGTCGGCCTCCAGCTCCTCCGGCTCCCCCAGGCCCAGAGGAGGCCCCTTGAGCAGGCCTGCCGTGGGAACCTGCAGAGTCGGCCCCGCACTGGAGCTCTTCCCACCTGGGTCTCCATCCCCTGCTGTGACTGTCCTCTCCCTCCTCCACTTGATGAGGGCCACGCGGTCACGTATGGACTTACCGATGATCTTCACGTCGCTGTCCAGGAAGAACCCTGACTCCACCTAGCCAAGACAGGAGACAGGAAATGGACTGTTAGGTGTCAGAGGGAAACAGGAAATGGACTGTTAGATGTCAAAGGGAGACAGGAAATGGACTGTTAGTTGTCTGGCAAACCAGGTAATGGACTGTAAGGTGTCAAAGGAGACAGGAAATGGACTGTTAGGTGTCTGGCAAGACAGGAAATGGACTGTTAGGTGTCAGAGGGAGACAGGAAATGGACGGTTACGTGGCTTCGGGTGAAACGCCTAGGAGGTCTCTAGAATCTTTATGTATTTTACAAATGCACTTTTTTTGCTCACCTAACAGTCCATTTCCTGTCTCCTTGAACACCTAACAGTCCATTTCCTGTCTATATATTTTCTTAATGAGTATAATACTAAACAATTATACTCTGATACCACCATAGAGACATTTAAGGAAGCGCATCCATGACTGGATGTTTTTCAGGAGAGGGTTCTTTCATCTGTACTCTTAAAACATCTCACGGAGTGGAAGGTTTAAAATCAACTGGAATTGATCAGTAGTCATTTGAATGATTGGAGAATGTCGGAATGTAAAACAATTCCCATTAAGCCAGGTCCAGCCGGGCTCTAAATTGTCAGTATTGTCGCTTCGATGGTATGGTCAGTGGGGCGTACTTTTTTCTATCGGGCGATTAGTTTCCAGCAGGGGTAAATTGTCTAGGGAGTATCTAATTTTAAATTGACAGGGCTTTTAAGGTAACTGGACTATAAGCTGACGCGATGCAGGAAAACTGACAATGAGAGACCTATCGAATCTACGTGCATCCTCATGCTACGTCACAGTGCAACCCTAAATGCACACTTACATGTTCATTCTGGGACAGCAGCGCTCTCTCTGTCTCTGCTCCTTCAGTAGTACATGAGTGTGCTCCACCAAACTCCCATATGCTGGCCGAAACTGCCTTCCGTAATTATGCCCCCCTCAGACCTCTTGGAGGTCTTCACCACCAGATCAGAGCGCAATGGCACGCTTATCCTTCACCGTTCAGACCTCTCACCTCCCAGCTCAACCTCACCTGATGTCACTCGGAAAAGGCGTGCATCTCACGAAGTCTTGAACGGAAAACCTGCTGGCACGGGGTGGACGATCGAGGCGAGGCAAGCACAGAGAGAGGGAACAAGTCGGACCGCAAGGCGCGTTTCTACAAGACACACACACATCGAGGTACAAGGCCACAAACAAGGGAAGCACGACAGCAACAAACAGCAATGCAATATGCGCCCTCGTATGACACAAACATACGCTGACCCTTCACTGGAGGATGGATAAGGTGGATGAAATCTCTGAGACTGAAGGAAGGATTCTACCCACTACACAGGCAACATCAGCTTCAGAGCGATGGACGCCTTCTTCCCGTCGTCTTCCTCCGCCAGCTCCACCCTCACGCCTGTGTCCTCGGCGAAAAAGGCGTGGTTCAGGAGGTCCTTGATGGAGTACCTGGAGGAGGGGGTGGGACATGGGCGAGGTAGAGGGGGAGAGGGAGGGGGTCAAAGACGCAGGTGAGGTAAGGACACAAAACAAGGGAAAGAGTCAAAAACGATGATCGCCTTGAATACGCTGACCCTTCACTGGAGGATGGATAAGGTGGATGAAATCTCTGAGACTGAAGGAAGGATTCTACCCACTACACAGGTAACATATCTCTGAGACTGAAGGAAGGATTCTACCCACTACACAGGCAACATATCTCTGAGACTGAAGGAAGGATTCTACCCACTACACAGGCAACATATCTCTGAGACTGAAGGAAGGATTCTACCCACTACACAGGTAACATATCTCTGAGACTGAAGGAAGGATTCTACCCACTACACAGGTAACATATCTCTGAGACTGAAGGAAGGATTCTACCCACTACACAGGTAACATATCTCTGAGACTGAAGGAAGGATTCTACCCACTACACAGGCAACATATCTCTGAGACTGAAGGAAGGATTCTACCCACTACACAGGTAACACAATCTGAACCACTGAATCAAGACAGAGAGGAGAACTGTATAGAAGTAGGTGTTTTTTGTCACAGACATTTTACCAGACAGATATAAGCAGAGGAGCTGAACTGAAAGATTAAATCTCTACTGAGACGTCTGTTAAGGTCACTTAAAAAAAAAAAAGAATATATAGCAGTGAAGGTGTATTAAAGCGTCTCAGACAGACACGTGTTCTGTTCCACCCTCACCTCTCCTCCCACCGGTGGCAGATACATTCCCCAATGATCTCCTTGATCTCTGGGTCGCTGACCTTCCCATAGCTGGCTGGTTTCACCCCCTGGAGGGGGAGGGGCGTGAGGGGGAGGGATGAGAGGCAAAGAGCATGAGACGTCAAGTAACGGTCGCGCCAAATGTGTGTTACACAGTCCTCCGCATAGACACAAGCAGGGAAGAAACATAGAGGGACAGCAACACACACACACACACACACACCCTGGTACCCGAAGGGACTGCTGGTGTGTTTGGCACACACCATTAGCAACAAATGTTGTCCTGTTATTTGCCCCAGACGGATACAAACTAACCCTACGTGAAAGAGCAGCGTCTGTCTACACTTTATACTATCAACCACAACACTCCTTAAAAAATGCTTACCGTTGCTTTACTGTGCATTCTGGCAATGTTACAGGGTTCTTGTTAGTTTGAGTCTTTTCATATTTTACGACGACTGTATAGATGTGCGTTGGTATTTCAAAGTATCATTTGTTGGTTTTGATGGTGTCATAAAAGCTCAAACTGCAGTGGGTACAGATTGCTTTTAATTTGAAGTCCCCTGAGAAAGTAAACGTGAATGGCGATAACGCGAGGGACGCGATGACGGGCGGACTCACGCTGGTGACTTTGCGGTAGATCTGGGCGGCGTTCTGGCACTCGGAGTAAGGGTACTCTGAGGTGGCCATCTCCAGCATGCACATGCCGAAAGCGTACACGTCCACCGCCTCGTCATAGTGCTCCTCGTACATCTCCGGAGCCATGAACTCCGGGGTACCTGGGAAACGAAGTCCGAGAGATGGAGCGTGAGTTCATAAAAAAGAGGAACTAATTCAAAGAAGAGGAAACGAACAACAGAAAGACCAGAGAGGGTTAATTCCTACTTTAATATCAATCATTCAAACGTGGAATCAAACACGCGCAAGCACACACACACACACACACACACACACACACACACACAAGCAAATGCCCATGCATGTGCAAACATCAATCTATTCCACTGACTGGATCAATATGCTCAGAAACATATCCGTGGGGGCAACAACATAGTAAATCTGTTGCCACAATTCACAGAGCACTACGTCACTGAAAACTGACCTATACTGTAAATTATTTACTGTCAACATGCTGACAAACCTTGGACAAGAGAAAGGTAAGAAAACACCAACCAATCACACTCTTGGCGAAGGAGGCTCTCTTGAGCGTGGCCAATCCCAGGTCTCCGATCTTGACAGAGCCGGTGGGGCCGGTGATGAAGATGTTGTCGCACTTGAGGTCTCTGTGGATGATGGGCGGGGCCCGGGTGTGCAGGAAGTGGAGGCCCTTGAGGATCTGACGACACCAGCTCCTCAGAACCTTGGGCTTCATCACCTTGAAGCGCTTCAGATACCTGCAACGTTGGAAGCATCATCATCATATTTGTTGCATTTCAAGAAAATCTTAATCTCTTTTTATTTACTGATTAAAGGGGATATAGTCAGCGGTGTACATGGTCTAAAAGGTTCACAGTTTTAGCAGCATGACAGTGGTTTGTTCGGAGAAGGAGCGATTTGTATTTGACTGGACACGTGCTACAGGGTTCTAGTTCCATGACGGAACCGTTCTTCCGGTCGTGGTGTTCCTTACGTTTTGAGTGTCCCTGAGGTCATGAGCTCAGTCACCAGGACGATGCACTTCCTGCCTTTCACTGGCGACTCCCAGAAGTCGTAGAAACGCACAATGTTGGGGTGCTGGAGGGCTTTCAGCATCTCTGCTTCCTCCTTGAAGCGCTGCCTCTCCATTTTGGACAGCTTCCGCTCCTGATGACAGCAGGGGACAGAGGTTGAAGGGTCAGCGGTTTGGAAAATTATACTTCGATGGCTCAAATGATAAATGGTGATTCCAAACCTAGTGTAGAAAATCAGTTCAATATAGAGCAGAAGATAAACAACATGTCGGACATGGATTGAGGTTCTTTGACCACACAGTATATTCTTAGCTGTAATTGCTCCGGTTTCGTCGGTATGAAATGATTGACGGTGAGCAATAGAGTCTGTCTTGCACAGGGGGCCCGTGTTGCACCTGAACACAGGCGTGGTATTTTGAGTCGACAAGGGCATAGGGGCCAGACTCGTTCTCTGGATAAAAACTCTCAGGGCTTTAACCTCAATCTGACACTCACACGACGGGACAACGCCAGACGCCGCCGACTTATTTTGACGTCCGAACTTTGACATCAGAAGACTTCGTCTGAGTTTTGTCGCAGTGAGCCAGATACAGGTGTCTTTCCGAAAGGTATTTGAGGACAAATTTCAAAGCTGCAGTATCTCACGCTGGACGGACACTTTAAGGTCTTTGGACTCCAGCCTTGGGGTGATTGAGTTCACCTTGGATCGATATTTTGGACTTCATCGTTCTTTAACTGTTGTATAAATAGCAAAACAGCTGACAGTGACAATCCTCCCCTTTCCAAATCTGTCCAATCATTGTGAAGGGAGACCTCACACTGTCTAATGGAGTGACAGCAGGAATCAGATAAACTGCTGACCTTTAATATCAACCCCTGACTCACTATGTCACTCCTCTCTCCCTATGTCACCCCCTCTCTCTATGTCACTCCCTGACCTTCTATGTCACCCCCTCTCTCACTATGCCACCCCCTATCTCACTACGTCACCCCCTCTCTCACTATGTCACCCCCTGACTCTATCAGCTCTGACTCACTCTGTCACCCCCTGACTCACTCTGTCACCCCCTGACTTACCGTATCACCCCCTGACTTGCGAAATCACCGCCTGACTCTCTATCTTACTCTTCGTATTTTTCCAACACATCTGCCCTAACACATACTGGAATTCCCTCAAATCACCAGTATAACCTCATTACAGTATCTATATTAATTCGCCTGCTGTCTGAATTACTACAGAGATGATGTGGTTTGAGATAGAATGGGATGTACATGAGAAAAACCCACACTGTACACACGTACACATGTACACACACACACACACACACCCCTATGTATTCCTCTGGGAAAAGGAGAGTGTGTGTATAGTATTACACATCCATCCTGAAAAAAACACACAGTAAAGTTCATCTGCAGACATGGATTATTCGATGACGCTGCAGAATCCTATTTCATCCATGGAAACCTACAGTTACCTCCCATCTCTTACCTTACAGACATATTGGGCAGATGCTAACTATTCTTGTGTTACTAAACAACACACTGATCTTTCAGCGTCCTGTTCTACCAACGTCATACGATGACAAAGGGAAGGCTCTTAGGATGTATAAGGTTTCCTGTCTTCTGGCGGTGGCAGAAGGGTGTGGCACACACAGCATCTTGCTTTAGGTCAGGACTTCGACAATGAAGTGGTAAATGTAACTGTTAGCATTCATGCTAATTCAGGAATTTGCATCGTGGTAAAAAAAAATGAGCGAAGCACCTCTGTCCTGACAGCATGAGTTGCAGGAAACACCGAGACGTTCTCATCCCCATCGCCGTCCTCAGATGAACCTCTCTCTCACCTACCCTTTCTCTTTTCCTACCTCTCTCGCCCACTCTCTCCCCATTCGATCTCCCTCTCTCTCTCTCTCTCTCTCTCTCACCTACCCTTTCTCTTTTTCTACCTCTCTCGCCCACTCTCTCCCCATTTACTCTCCCTCTCTCTCTCTCACCTCACTTTTCTCTTTTCCTTCCTCTCTCTCCCACTCTCTACCCACTCGCTCTTCCTCTCTCTCTTACCTCACCTTTCTCTTTTCCTACCTCTCTCGCCCACCCTCTCACCACTCACTCTCCCTCTCTCTACCACCTCACATTTCTCTTTTCCTCCCTTCCACTCTCTCCCACTGTCTCCCCACTCGTTCTCCCTCTCTCTCTCACCTCACCTTTCACTTTTCCTACCTCTTTCTCTCACTCTCTCCCCACTCGTTCTCTCGCCACCCCTTTCACTTTTCCTACCTCTCTCGCCCACTCTCTCCCGACTCGCTCTCTCGCCACCCCTTTCACTTTTCCTACCTCTCTCGCCCACTCTCTCCCCACTCGCTCTCCCTCTCTCACCCCCCTCCCTCTGCAGAAAGCAACCTTGCATCAGCTGGCTGAACTCTCCGGACAGATCTGCACGGTGACGACACGAGCGTCTTCTGTACCGTTCGCAGCCCGTCCACATGACTTGGAGACCCGCGGAGGAGACAGGGTGACTGGGTTTTTACTGAATCATGTTGCATCACCCTGAGGCCGTCAGAGACTGTCTACAGTACCACTCGGGAGTCTGGGAGAGAACAGAGGGGGATGGAAGACTTAACCGAAACCAGGGACAGGAGGAGATTTGAGACACATTCTGGAAATGATATAGTGGGGCAGATGTCCGATTCATAAATAATAAAAATAAATAAACTCATAAACGAATGTCTAGTAGCCTGTCTGAATATAGCATCGCATCACACACACACACACACACACACACACACACACACACACACACTCACACTAACGACGGCACCAGAAACCCAGTTTATCTTCGAGCGTACAGACACAGCAGCACAGAAGAAGAAGTGAGTCTGTCTCATTGGAGGGCAAATCTGCTGAATCACCACTTCTTCTGTGGTGCTGTCTCCCTACACACCCCTCCCCCATCCACCCACCCACACACACCCACACACACTCCGACTTCCCTCGGTCCTACTAAGATCCGTACAGTATCCTTACATCTCCACAAGCCCCTTTTAAGCTCCCGAAGCACTGCAATGCTGTCTCGTTCTCCAGTCAGTGGCACGGAGAGAACCAATGACTCCACAGAGCTGCAGGCATCTCACCAAGATTCTCCTCTCAGTTCCATGAAACATATTTTCGAGTTACTCATTTTCACATAATTTTACCTACATTGCTATTATTATTATTATTATACTAATACAATGTCTTTGTATACCACTGTAGTATACATCACTACATATTGATTGAGTTGTCTTCCTCTACTAAAACTGCATCACACACATGCCTGCAGCCAGTTAACAAACCAGGCTACACACCAGGTTGCATGTCACATGCGCGGCGTGGCAAGGACATTAATCGTAGATTACCATATCCAAACAGAGATTAGGGGATTCTCTAAGCCGTGAGCAAGTACAGTCTCTTTCACCTACATCTCCCCTGACACTACAATCCTCTCGCGGCACCTTTTGTCCACACCCCAAAAAACGCTCTGTGGAGCATTCCAGACGCTTCCCACTAACTGCACGTGGACTGCACCCAAAATCAGGTGTATCATTTTTATATATATATATATAATACCTGATATGCGATCATGTTTTATTGCCAGTTTTCTGAATGCGATGGGTTATAGAACAGCTGTTTCATCAGTGCTAGTGCCACATTTATAGGCCGCAAGGGCACCATCTTTCATGTGGTAATGGGAAATAAATGAACATGGTTTATTAACAAAACAATACTGAAACAAGTTTTCCAGGCAAAGTGACCGCAAAAATCACCGTAGTCGGCTAGACAGGAACACCAGGCCAACATCTCCGTCTAAAGCTCTGTGACAACCTCAACCAAGTACATCACAGGTGTTTTATTTCTTTTAAGTCACCACAGGACGCCGTGGAATTAAACGACCCTTGCTGCAGTGAGAAGGGGGAGGGGGTGTGATGTTTCAGTTGAAGCTCTTGCGGAGCTTTGCGCCACCTTCCCGCCCTGGCACGGCTAACGTGAATGTAACTTCTGGAGCGCCGGTGTGATTGGGTGGGGTTGGTGTCACACTAGCTCATGGAGGTGGTGTGGGAAGGAGGAAGTTGGCGTGTAACAGGGCGAAGCAAGAGGTAAACAGTCCCAGGGGCCTTTCCTTGCTGGTGATGCAGCCCTTATTCTCACTTCCCCAACGCCAACAAGCTCAGGACTGTTGTCCCAACAAACACTCCGGATCACAGCAGTAGCTGAGGACCCCACCTCCTCAGCCTGCACATGCCTCTTGGCAAAAGGAACATAGTCGTCCTTCAAAATGCCTGTCAATATAAACACACCGGTGTCAGCCTTCCTACTACAAGACAGGCAACAGACCTTCACATACAAGTGATCCTGCTAGTCTGTGTTTGAGTGGTTTGTATTCTATATATTGTATAAGAACAGCTGAGTACAGCTGGACTGTGCATTAACAAACACATGTGCCTTACTGACAGTCGGGGGGAGGGGAGAAGGAGGTGGGGAAAGTGGTTGAACATGATCCACGTGTGATTTAAAGTTATGTAATGAAATCGCATCATATGAATCAAGCACTATAGACCGCTTTCCGAAGTTGACCTTGACGGGTCCTGGCACATTCTACAGCCACTGAAATTGAGCCCCATTAGATGAAAAAAAAGAAGAAGCATTCGGTGTCTGTCCTCAACTGAACTCGGGGGATTCTCGGGGGATTCTGGCAACCGGCGTTGCTACAAGACAAGGAGATCCACAGAGTGTGTGTTTCAGGCTGGGGAGCAACCTGGCAACCCAATCATCACTGCTGTCTCACAGGACATCACATCACAGGAACACAGAGGATTGTTTTCAGCCTACCCTTAAAGGAAGTTACCAATAAATGTATGAAACTTAAAACATCCCAAAATATACAGCGTAGAGGCAACATGATAGATGGAATGATGCTATTCAACAGAACAATATTAAACCCTGATTAGGATTATTTTAAGTCTAGTGAGGTTGCGTTTTAAAAGGAACTGTCTTTTTTCCCGTTCCTTACCTGAAGTTCACACCAGGCTACTTCAACCCAAGTGTCGGTGTCAAGGCCTTTATACACCGTCTTGAAGGACCCTCTGCCGAGCTCAATGTCGAACTTCAAGAAGCGCCCCCCGGGTGAGGTGGACACAGCCTTCATCCCGGCATCCTCCTCGTTCTCATCACTGCCCGCTTTACCGGTGATATCAGAGGCCGATGCCGACTTCTGATCGGTCTCGCTCCTCTCTTTCTCCTCGTCCGCGCTCGCACTTTCCGTGGCGCTGTCCTTTTGTCCCACATGACTCTCGGTGCTCGAGCTCTGCTGAAAGCCCACGCGTGGACCGAGTGCCCTGGTTCGAGTTCGGTCCACGATGGTACGCAGGTGTATACTGAACACCGGGCTGCTGGTGAGACATTCTGGTGAATCCAGCACTTGATCATCTGTGTCGGAAAACCACAAATTTCGGCGAATGAACCTCTGACGGACCATGCCCTGGTAATCCGAGGAGGGATAGGCGCTTGGGTCGCTTGCACCCCGCACCGAAGCATTCTCAATGTTGTCCATATTCCGGTCTGCCCCATTCTCATAAATACGAGTGTTCGTAATTCTGCCGGTGTCTAAATTGGGCACCGAGGAGAACGTAGCTCCAAGCGGCGATTCGGAGCTCGTGTCGTCCCCTAAATCCATTCCCAGTAAGCACTTACCGGTGACATTCAGACACGACGTTCAACATGGTCCTTTCCCCCCAGTGAGAGCGCGCATAGCCTACCTGCAACGCTCATATACACTGACGCAGTTATCCGGCATGGGTAAATTGTTCAAAGACGAATCTTCGATTCACTATCTATAACATATTTCTTGAATGACTGTCAAATCTTTACTCTGCCTCATTCAATGCGCAATTCTAACCACCAAGGTTGCGCTGCACTAACAGACAATTACACTGTCTCTGTAGCTTAATCTCAAATCAGTTTGTTTCAAAGACCAGTCCATTTTGTGGCCGTTAAATTTCCGTTAGCATTTTAAGAAGTGTTTTAAGCTGTTAAGCAAATACGAACACACGGTTGTCGTTTCCGGATAGTTCTTGCCTTCTCTAATCCCTCAACACTCAGAAATCTGTCAAGTGCGCAGCTGTGATCCGATGTTAATCACAGTCGATCATCTCACCGGTTAGGTATCGCCAAGCAAGAGTCTGACACTTGTTTGGAATATTTCGAAAAAAAGAGATGGATTTAACTCTGCGAAGCGTCACATCGCAGCATCGTTCCTTTAACTAAGCAGGCCGTCAAAGCAGTGCACTTTCACTGCCGAGCCGCGTCCGACAGATGAGCAGAGGGCAAAGTAATGATCAGATCAGAGCGGCGCAGTTTTTGTACGTGCCCTACGCATCTCGACATCCGCGGAAGACCGCCACTTGAGCGTTGTGTTTCTCAAATTTCACTTTATTCCAGAAAGGCAAAAAGTGATGGTCCATTTTAAGGCACATAACCACGCCCCTAGCAACAACACGTATCCAATAAATGCATACGTTTTTAGGCGGTACCCTCAGCCTCCGTGACAGGGGTTGTTATGGACCACACAGAGCCCGCCCATGATTCACGTGATGCTCTGCCTGCTGTACATGGTAGGGGATGATTTAGACGTTTAACAATACAGTGAGTTTCTACTGCATTGTGTCATCTGCTCCAACATGAAACGCTCTCAGAAATTAATCTTAGCGCATACAAATACCACAGAAGTCATGGCCTAAGTGCGGTTTGTAGGTCAACGTTGTAGTTGGCTTAACTAGGCTATGCACCAAATTCTTCAACTATTCTTAACTACGTTCGAAAAACGGATGTTCGTGAGCGCAGGAGAAATTAAGAGAAAACAAATAAACACATATTTTGTTGGTAAACTCTACCGACACGTTGCACTCTATAAAACATCTTACGCCGTTAACTAAATATTCAGGCTAAGAGCCTATAATAACGGTAGGCATTGTCAACAGTTATAAATAGTTAAGAGCAGGTTATGCACGTGTGGGTTTTAAAGTCCACTATGGCAAACCGACTGTATTACTATATATGTACACGTGATGGCGTCAGACATCAATAAGATATGAGGCTAGTGTCCTCGACTCAATTCTACTGGAATAGAAATCCCCTAGCTAATACAGTAAACCTTCGGTGATAAACATACGGTAGGCCTATCCTATCCAAGTAAAGAGACAATTTGGCATCTAGGCAACGATCTCTTGACTACTTTCGACTTTCAACGAGTAGCCTGATCACATACGCCCTCTTGTGTGAGGCGGTATCTTAGTCCTGTGCTACACACTGGACACCACCCGATACGCTGCCCGCTTTCATTCTCACACAGTGCCCGGCAATAGACGGTTCGAAACGGCTTCATTTAGGGAATTCTATTCACTTTAGCTTCACAATTGGTAACTAAGAGGCCGTTATGGCGACCGAACACATGGAAATGAATGGCGATGCCGAAAGAGAGAGCGGAGGAGAGGTAAGATGCAGAACACGATCCATCTAAAAGCCATAGTCTTAAGAGTACTTTCTGTCATTTCAGTCTCACGGACTGTACACACGCTTCAATCTATGAATTAGGTTTCAAAAGGAAACCGCTCTCTATTGACGGCGATTGGACAAATGATAGCAAACAAACGTCAAACCATAACATTGTTCGGATATTAGGCAAATGACGAGCCCTGTTGGGGTCGTTTGTTGCTTTTGAACCATTGCATTTTTCCGCCATTCACACATTAGGCTATCCATTCATAGCGAATTTGGGACGTCATTGTGGAGCCAAGCGTAAATTCAGAAATGTCAGTATTCAAATAGCCAAGGCCATGAAACTTTCTGACAACACAAAGCAACTTTAAATTAGGTTACGTGTGTATGCGAGTGCACCCACTTCTTAGATTGATTAACTCATTTAATCCATTACACCCCCACCTGTTGAGGATTGTCCAGTACAGAGGTCAAGGCGATTTTCAATTTTTTTTAACCATCCGGGAACCCCCTTAATCTGTCCGTCAATAGGAATTATTATCGTTAGAAAATAAGATACAAAACCCGATTACATTTTTGCCCGTTGAGGGAAATTTCTAGGACGTGACGATCCGTGTAATTTTTGATTATTGCTGCTTATTTACACGACCAAAGCCTGCGTGTACATTACTCGTACTATCTCTAATAATTGCGAATAGACTAGATAGATAGAATCCTTAGTAATGTGTTTATTCTTCCCTTGATCTGTCAGTATAGTGACAGATAGTTGACTTATAGTTCTGAGTGACCACGGCAAGAAGAACATTGGCCAGCCTTTCAAGAGTTTCCAAGCTTAACTGAAGTTCAGTGCAGCTACAAGCGCCACTGAATATGTAAACATTACACATCTACACAAGGCTGCATATACTTGGAGCATGTACGTTTACTTAATCATAGCTCTTAGCTTAATCATAGCGGGGATTTTGTTTTATGAACTAAGTCTCTGTCTGACTACTATGACCAGAGATGTCTAAGAAATTACCCTGGCAGGAATGTGAAGTTTGTCTCTAGGTATGTTCTACAGTCTGAAGGACACGGTTTGTCACTAAATAATACCTTAGTGCCAGTATATCATTGCATACCGTGCGTTTTCTCCACGTTATATGTTATCGCAGCATCTTCATCGGGGGAAGTCAATCAAGCCATAGAACTACACTGGAACAGTAGACTCGATAATGTTTGTTGTTTTACGCGTTCAAGTTTATTTAAACAGCCTCACGCACACACCAGGGGGTCAGCACGTGTTGTCGATCCACAGTTGAAGTTCAGAATACAGGAAGATGTACTAAAAAAGGCTTGTGGAGCCCAAGGTAAAATAAATAATTATTGGTTACCTTATAATTAAGGTTGAAGACAAATTAGGGAGTCGCTTGTAATGGCTAGCAGCAACGTTGTAATTAGAAGATTATCCCTTGCTGACTCGGAGAGCCAGATGTGGTATTTTCGATCCTTTTTTTTTTCCTTCGCCAGTTTACATTGCGGCGATGCCTAAATCCTAGTGAGACGTAGTGAATGGCCACATGTTCAATTGTGATGCTACCAAGAATCACGTTGGAATAGAAAAAGGATAAACAGGTGTGGCGCTTCATCTGAGGCGAATTTTGTCCTATTTTCCAAATCCATTTTTCAATATTCAAAAACAGCACAGTGTAGATAGGCTTAGAGTACATTGTAAAATCAAAAGTTTTTAAAAAAATCGATCACGTTAGCAATGAAATATGTATGTATGTCAATGTGTAAATACCGATTTTACAACACTTAAATAATAATAACATGAAATGTGAAAATGGCTCATCACATTTGGACCATGAAGTGCAGCTGAAGTGTAAACTATACAGTGACAGGTTGTATCCCTGCTAAACAAACACACACTGTTGGACAGCTTCCTGTTTCAGTTTCACATGTTCATTGCTCACTCTCTATTTGTAATGGTGTAGACGTTGGACATGTTATCTCAGTGACTAGACAGACGCCAAGATGTCAATGAGAGAGAAAGAGAAAGTTAAACATGCAGGGAAACTGGATAAGACTCATTTAAACGATTTAAACAAACTTTGTTCTTGTATTATAAACTAGGTCGAAATTAAAAGTTGTTCTTTCGACGCGATGAGAAAGGTTTCAAGTATATAAACAAATTGTGAAAACGTGTTGGAATTGAGAGTACGCAGTTCACATTGGAATTAAGAGGTCAGGTCAGCGTGAGAAACTGGCAACTGAGTATAGAAAAACCCCCCTAGAAAAAAAAACCTTCTAGTGCCACACTTAGAAGAAAACCACCATAGTGTCACTGTGCTACTCATGGTTAGCTGGGTCTACCAAAAATTTCCCCTGTTTGTCAAGGTGGCAAAAAGGTTTAGAAACTCATGTGGTCGTTCGGCTGTCCGTTCTCAGCCAAACCTGAACACAAGGCAGGCCTTGTTAGTTCCAGCCCAGACTGTGCTTCACCCAAAAGACACACTCCTGCTGACAACTTGCCCACACAGCAACTGGAGGAGGAAGGAAAGACTGAGGGGAATATTTAGCTTAGCGCCCTTGAGCTTTAGGTATGTCGGCATAAGTTATGTAAGCATTACAGTGTCTGTACTTATTTAACGTGTGCTTAATGCTGCTTCTATTTTGCTGGGTTGTAGAGCTAAGTATACAACGAGGCTTCACCGGCCTTCACACTCACATGGAGCCAAATAACCTCTCACTACTGTGCCTCAGTTCAAACGACAGGAGAGAGGACTTCATCGGTCTAACGCGTGGTCAAAGTGGGCAGAGGCCTGACGGTGGCGGCCGCGGTTCGAATCTGGCCCAGGTCCTTAACCACGTGTCATTTCCAGTCTTTTCCGTCATCACCATCTCTGTCAACGTAACAGTGAAGGCAGGAATTTAGCCCTAAACATCTTCATTGGAAAAGTAAACTCAGAGAAAAAAAACATGGCTGCATGTGGATGGATGCTTGAGTTCCATGTTTGTGTCACCTGACCTGAGATAGGCTGAATTGGATAACAACCTCTGTAGGTTTACAGATAAGAGTCATGAGTCATTTAGACCTTGTAGATCTCATTCAGTGTTTGTTATTCCTATACCAGACTACACACTGTCTCACCAGGATTTCAGAGCCCAGTTGGGGGTAGGGGAGGCTGTAGTGAAAGGTATTTTGTTGCAAAAAATGAAAAATGTTTTTTGAAAATCTTCAGTTGTAACGGAGCGTTTACTTTCACATGCTGCTTTTTGAAAGCAACTGGTGCTCGAACTGAACGTTTCATGGTTGCAAAAGAATCAGATTTCATGTGTGAGTTTTTGTTTGAGTTTTTTTTCCTTCTCCGTTGCTGGTCCACTTCACACTGGGTGGAAACGTCGTCCTTCCTCTTCGTCCTTCCTCTTCTGCTTCGTACTGCAGGAAACTAAAACTTTGAGAATGACCTTTGACCCCTGTCTGTCGCACACACTCTTCCTTTCTTTCCTCACAACAAACATGTGCTCCTATTGGTCCAGAAAGGAGCACTTCTTGCATTAAGAAACACAAAGCCTTATTTGTTCGGTATCCCCCCCCCCCCCCCCCCCCCCCCCCAAGAAGCAAAGCCCAAAATTTCTCCATGCAGGGGAAGTTTAAACATCAACATAATAAAAAGTTCAGGGCAAATTGTAACTAAAAAAAAAAAAAGATCCCTTAGTTAGTAAACAGAGCCATGGTTGTCAACGTATATTCTGCACACTGACAAATTCTCAGATCATGAAAAATAACATCCGTTGTTTGACCTTGGCGTTGTCTTTGGATCACTGTGACCCAGCATTTGTACCCGTGTGGGACAAGAGGTGAACCACAATGACCTGAGGGCAGGACAAGGATTAAACTGACGTCCACCTTCTTGTGTTCAGGTTCCCCGACCGGCCCGCTGGCGGCGTGCAGGCGCCATGGGGCCCATCAACATGAACCATTACGCCAACAAGAAGAGCGCGGCAGAGAGCATGCTGGACGTGGCGTTGCTGATGGCCAACGCTTCCCAACTGAAAGCAGTCCTGGAGCAAGGCCACGGCACCTTCTACGTGCCCCTGGTCACCCTCATCAGCATCTCCCTCACGCTGCAGGTCCTGGTGGGAGTCCTGCTCATCTTCATCGGTGCGTCTGCGTTATTCATCTAGCAGTGCTTTATCAGGTCCCTACCAAGGAAAACAAGCCGTACAGGGTCTGCTTCTTGGCGTTGGGCCTGATTCTGATACCGAAGCCTGTAGAAAGTGAGGCAGATTCTCACAGAGTAGAGCTTCCTTCTGAGGAACTGTCTGTCACAAGACGTAAGACTCGCTCTTCTTACCGTTGCTGTTTTTGTTTTGAGTTGACATCTTCACATCTAAAGAATCAAAAATATCAAAGTGAATATTCCCACAGGCCTTAGTTTCCTCCTAGTGTCCTAGTCCTTTTTAGCTGCTTGATTCGAAACGTCATCCAAACCCCCATCTTCTTTTGTTGAGCTGATCAGGTTCAGAGTCTGCACTATACTTACCTTATAGGAGATAAGATGTAGATTAATGGACTATACTATACTACACTACACTATACTATACTAACAGTTAAAAAGGTCCATTAGCTTTTTCTTCCTCTTCGGATAGGCCTAAGTCCTGACATCATCATCATGACATCATCATCATGACATCATCTCCAGTCGGCTGGGTTTAGTCCCCATGGCGTGTAGAATGTTAACATGTTTTCACTGAATCATAGGCAGCTTTCCACTACGCCCTTTTAGCTGAAGCCTTCCCTATCTGTGTCTGTCAGTTCTCTATGCATGTAAGTGCGTGTGGTTGGGGGTAGGGAGTGTGTGAGTGGTGCGTGGGGGTGACAACCACATGCAGTCGAGGCAACTCCTGTGCCAAGTCAAGTGTGTCACTAGGTCCTTCCTGCGTGACTTAGATAAAACAATTAATAGGAAAACATTAGCAAAGTGGCAGGTCATGTTGCTTGCAGGGTTTTTTTTCTTCTAAAAGTTCCTACAATGATTCAGTAGGTTCAAGTACAGCACTACTGAGAAGGACTTTCTGGATAATTAACCTACAGCAGTAGTGCTAGTGCCACCTGGTGGTCATTTTGAGGACCCGCACGTCAGAGTGACGAAGCTAAAAGCCAATCTGACGATAGCCGTCTTTCTTTAATAGCATCGTAAAAAAACAGTTGTTGCTATTCGTCCTTCTTATCGTTCACAGTGAAGTGGAACCTTAACGACGAGAGCATGCACTTCAGGCTGAACGTCCTGGAGAACACTGCAACTGCACTTGTCTTCATCATCGTCGTGGTCAACGTCTTCATCACTGCTTTTGGCGTTCAGAATCCCAAAACAAGCGCTTGACTTCCTTCTCCCGACAGCACTTTCAAGTATGAGCTATCGTTTGTCTGCAGCCACCATATGCAAATACAGCGATTTGCTTGTATTTAGGCCGTAAACAAATACCCAAATAGTTTGTATTGGTCATGGTTTTCAATATTTAAAATATTGTATCGAGACTGTGAAGTACTCCAGAAATAATATTGACAACATGTTGTTATACTGTTTGATATTTAACAGGAAACTACTCGGATCATGTCTTCCTCAGCTTGACACAACTCGCAAGAGCTGTGTTCCCCTTTAAGTGACGCGCCTTGATCTCCACAACACGTTGGGATCGTTATGGTCATCTCATGCACCACTTTTAACCAGTGGTGCTTTACTATATCTTCAATGCAGATTCCTCTTTTTAATACATGTAACATGTACTGTATTTACTCAGCTGGAGAAATACTTCTGCTGTTTTAACGTATGTGTTTAAAACTGTGTTTGTGTGTGCGACAGAGATAGTGTGTGTGAGAGAGACATTGTGTGTGTGTGTGTGTGTGTGTGTGTGTGTGTGTGTGTGTGTGTGTGTGTGTGTGTTAGTGGTCCCAGCACCAGTGAGTCCTTATATACACACATACCTGCAACACCAAAATAGCTGTCCAAAGCCCTGATGTGAAAGAGCAGATGTTTTGCAGTTCAGTTTACCCAGATGTGCTTTGTTCAGCGGGCAACTTTTCACTCTGGTGCTGCCACCGTTGTGGTACAAAAGGTGAATCACAACGACCCATAGGCAGCACAATGGTTAAACCATTTCTGCCTCCGCCTACACATTAACTGTGTAAATCTCACGGCAGTAGATGTAGATCAAAATGGTTCAGTAGCCATAAGAGGACAAGGTCATTCTGACACCAAGCCTCTGCTCCTAAATCTGAATATAGAAACACAAGTGGGAAATGAAGGACGAAACGCAGTAGATTGACAGGATGTGGCTAAGCTACTTCGGGAATGAGGCCTTGTCTCAGTCTGAGGCCACCACCATACTCAGGCAGTATTACAGCACCACCTAGTGTCCAGTAAAGATAGTACAGTTCAGTTTGCCTCCGCTGCAAAATGGCAAATGCATGTTGCCTTTATATCAGAACTATGCAATTGTTTTTCCCTATTTGTTTTTTACGCATGCTATAATCATGTCTTTAGTGTCTTTGTTGTTTTTTCTAAATCTTTTGTAAATGAAGGACCAAATGATTTACCCCCATTTTAAAGTGTTATGTTAAAGTTTTATGCACTGTCAGATTGTATTCATACAAAAATAAACTTTCTTTTTCCAAATATACATATCTATATGTAGAAAAATTACACAGCCTGTTTTAGTTAAATTTATTTGTCCATGCGTAGGAGTACAATTCATAGTGATACGTTCTCAGTCAAATATATTGTTATGGCACTTGGGGTTCTATGGTAGCACAAGTAGATATTTTACAGAACAATAACGACGTGAAGAAATCTCCAGTTCACTCTAACAGTGAACATATCAAGTCAGGTACATAGGAACCATGGGAGAAAAGAGCCTGCAGTTCCCTCTAATAAAACTATACAGTCATCCGATCATAACACCTTCTATTACAAATGTAAGTGGAGTACTTAGGTACTAAGAACTTCCTTACTAAATAATATAAGGCAACTTAACTCACAAAGGCAACCGGTGAGCAAAAGGTCTAATCATAAAGAGAAACACGTTTAAAAGTTTTTGAAGTGCATCGAAAATAAAAACGTTTCGCACCAATTCTAAACAAATACAATCTTCAACATTTTTATATATAATATAATTTCCTAAGTAAAACCACCACAAGAGTTATGACAATATGGTATTGAAATGAAGCTCCTTCAAACGTAAAACTAGATTTTGCCCAAACAGAATCCTATTAGGCCTAGATTCAACCAATCAGGGAGCTTCAAATGTGTAAGTACCAGGAAGAGTGTGTAACCACTAATGTCAAGTGAAACAGACGTTTGCATACTGGCAGAAAAATGACCGTTGCAACACAAAATGTTACGAGAAATCTGGATTAGGACGCTGCGCGGCAACACCTTGTGATATGTAGGCCTGGGGTAGACAGGATGTGTTCATCGTAAGGACTTGAGTTTAGTAAGGTGACTCACAGCATCAGTCATACAGCTTCACCATCGCGCCTGAACAGGCATGGAGACGATTGTCTTCCTCTACACTTCAAGCTTCATCACACAGGTGTAATCTCAACATGGCTGTCCAACTCTCTCAACCATCCTATAGGTTTACTGACCCCAACCCAAATTGTGACAAACATGATTCATCGTATCATCCAGATTATGACAATAAGGCGTGCTTGGATTAAGGGTTTTACACAATCTGCAGGACAGTTGCTAAGAAACAGAACAGGGAAGTGATGATCTGGAATACGTTGGTGTGTCAAAGTAACTATCGTGTCTTGACCCTGGTGTTGTGTTCAAGTCCCATGACTTGTTATTGCATCTATTCCGAAATTACCTAAATGTATTTTCACTGTCCTATGACAAAGAGCATGTAAACGTCACAATGCCATATAAATACCCACCCCTTTTTGTTAAGAAATGTTTAGTTCAACCGTGTGTAATGTAAAAACACGACGATCTTTGTAAAAGGTGTCCGAGTTGACGAGTATTGTGTCTGTAAAACAAGACATCGTTTATCTTGCTATTTTAAAGGGTTTTGTGTAAATGTTCCTTTCCCCCAGAGAAGAGGCCTGCCAAACAGAAGGAAGAATCCTAGCACCAGATATCACAAGAAATACATAATAGGTTTCTGATCCCAGTGGGTGGGGTGCGTACAGTATATACAGAGAAATGATCTGTCCCTGAAATAGTGCGGTGTAGTGTGAACATCCTGACCCCCCCCCAGTGGAAACTGTATCCCAGATGCCCCCCCCCCTCTCATCCCTGTGTCCTGCCCTCACCTCCCCAGAAGTGATTCAACACATCCAGGATAGGACACAGACCATTGTGATGCGTCTTGCACTTACACCAGTCCAATGCTTCTGCATGGGGGCGGTGGACAGGGAGTGATGTTGGCTAACACGGCACCATCACATGCTGATGTTGTCCTCGGAGTACCAGATGAGCACCTCCCTGGCCGTCCTCCCCAGACCCAGAGCCACCAAGCCCAGAGCGCGGCTGCCCTCGCTCACCCTGGACTCTGCAGGGAGAGAAGCCAGCCTTAGCGTACACACACACACACACGGGATGCACAGCGCACGCGTCGTCACTGCTCGTGTGCTACATCACACATTCCTGTGTGCTTGCGGTGCCTTGTCACACGTGTTCACAGCGCAGGCGCATGGCTGGATGTAGTTAGCAGATGTTAGGGATGTGATACAGAGGGTTAGATATGAGAGAGAGAGAGAGAGACAGAGAGAGACAGAGAGGAGAGAGAGAGAGAGAGAGGAGGAGAGAGAGCTAGAGAGGAGGAGAGAGAGCTAGAGAGGAGGAGAGAGAGACAGAGAGAGAGAAAGAGAGACAGCTAGAGAGAGGAGGAGAGAGAGAGAGCCTCACCTCCATAGTAATATAACACGGCCATCCCCACTGCAACTCCAAAGCAACCCAGAAAGAAGAGGGGACCTGGCCAGGGAAGAGATGGGTTCATCAAGACGGTGAAATGCTTGTCTTTAACCAGGAAGTTGAACAAGATGAGACAATGACTTGTGTTTAACCCCTCATGCTCTTTTTGGGGTCAGAATGACCCAAAACTATGTTTAAATGCACACACGCGCATACGCACAATGAGACATTTAGATTGTATGTTCTTAATTGAACTCAGACTAAACTAAATCTTTCTGTTTCATGTGCAGTATGGCTGCACATTTCAATGTCCAAATGCCTACAGGGTCAAACTTTAATGAACCTGCTTTAGTTCAGGGTTGAAGGTGAGGCCTTTCTAATCCTTAGGACAGGGGGAGTTGCAGAATATAAAGAAAGCTCGTAGTGTGTGATAGTGAGAGCGAGAGACAGATAGAGAAGTACCCATGTCTTACCTTTGTCGTTGAGCACGTATCTCTGATTGGACTTTACGAGTGGAACACTGAAGGGGTCATCTTGGGGTGAGACAGATCGAATGACAAGTAAATCTGAGAACCTACTTATCCACTACCAAGACTTATTCCAAAATGGACAACCGGTAATAACATCATTTTTCCATCTGAAAATAGCACAGAGCATCAGTGTTGCTCATTTGATTTTATTCCCTTCTACAGTCGCCCACAATAAGGTTTGATATGCGTTTAAAACCAACCACCTCTTCACCTCGTTGTACCACTGATACTGGTGGGCCTCTATTCAATATCGCAAGTTATCAATCAGATTCCTTCAACTGAGGAGCGAGGTTAACTCATTTAACTTGGAGACAAGTGAATAATGTCACCATCACCCTGTCCAGGTGAGGGACTAACCTCTGAGGCGGAGGCGTGTGGGCAGGCTGTAGTACACCTCCTCCACGTGCAGGTGAAGCGCTCTGTAGAACTCCCGACAGGCCTCTTCACCTTTGCCCTGCAGGTGGTTAAGCAGTTCTGACAGCCGGATGCAAGTCGGAACATCCAGGTCCCTGAACTAGACAGATGCAAGCAAGAGTTATTATTATGATTATTAGCGTTAGTCTTCCATTCGCAAATCTCATAAGCATGTGTAAATAAGCGTTCATGCTAACAGTCTACTGATTTTTTAAAAACCGAATGCTTTGTTTGCTTAACTGCTTGTGGAAGCAGAGTTTTAAGTGTCTTCATTGGGATTTTGTTGCCGTTTGACAGCGGTGTTGGCTTACTTTGGTGGCTTCCTTGTCTGAGAGAATCTGCGGGTAGATCCTGTTGAGCTGAAGGATGAGTTTGTCCACCAGTTCGGTGTCCAGCCTCCTGTCGGCTTTCAGGAACCGACTGTCCTCCAGTAATTGGTCATGGAAGGTGTCTTGAAGAGAAGAACTATCGGTTAAGTGTAATAATTCGCAGTGTTGGGCAGTGTTAGAACGTATTAGAAAAAACTACGCTTTCAACGCGTGTTTAAGGAATTTGAATTAATAAATGGTATGAAAATGTGAAAGCTGTTAACGTAACGCTATAGGCGAAGTTCAACACACGTAAGCAAAGTCAGGTGTGGGTGGTGAGGGTTCATACTGCACAGTAGAGTGATTTCAATATTCAGGTTCTTGAGTCCTATGTGCTTATCAGAACGATGTTACATTTGGCTGCAGCCAGCGTGGCTATGACCTTTGCGTCATTTACAAAATATAAGTCGGGTTGGCGTGTTCTCCAGCAAAATTCAAGATTTTTTAACAAGTAACAAATGGAGACATTTCTCAACAAGGCGAGGCTACCAAGCGAAGTTGCCATACTCATTGCAACCCTGACTCATACACAAGGAAGCACTCTTAACAATATCCTTAGGAGAATTGTTTCAGCGCGCGTAACGTGAAAGCATGTGGGGTAGGGCGGTTAAATGGTCATTTTTAACTGTAAATAATCATAACGTCTTAATTTAGTGAGTCGCTTTCAAACAACTAACCTCCCATTGTAGAGTCCTTTTTGTCCTTTGTGTGGCCACTCCCCTTGAGATCATCAAGAACTGGGGGCGGGGCCTCAACTTTCTCAGGAAATGGGAGAAGCTTAACCAAGACCGTAGAACAAAATGACCAACATCTTGTTTTTGTTTACATTCGACCTTGACCTGAAATGACACTAGTATTGTGATGAAAGTATGATGCTTTGCTATGTAGGATACTAGTCTTCCTTTGGCATTCCTTGTTGGGGTCGAGTCTATTTTTATCGAATGAGCGCCTCGTCTCAGTTTACAATGAACTAGCCGACTTCACAAACTGAATGGATGCGTGGCTAACTCTATAACGACACACATTTTACATATGAATATAACTTTTTTGTAAATAACAACACAACACTTTAAAACGTTAGGTTTATTTTATTTCCCATTACGCATGACTTTAAAGCAGAGCCACATTAGCTGTCTATGCACATTGTCACTGCATTAAAGAACATGTTTTCTAACGAGGACATGTACCACATTTTCAAACGATCCTGTGAAATTGCAGAATTACCTTGTTATTTTGGTACCAGTATACCATTCATCATACACAACGACAGCACAGCGTTGTATCAAATAAATACACATAAGTGATGATTTAGTACAAACATATGCTCAATATGAAGCAAGATTGTGGAAATAAGTATAAAATGTTTTTAAGCAACAATAACTTGGGAACAAACATTTTTGCTTTCCTCCCAATGGACACTACTTTCAAATTGCACTTACAGTTTGAAAAGCACTCCGGATGTAATGTATTGTTAAGCTATCAATACTGACAAAATGGCACATATTTGAAGACAATGTAGAGGTTAATTTTATATTTTCTTCAGATTTTTAGGAAGTGAAATGTTTTTAATATAAAAATGTTCATAAAATAAAGCTAGCTAAATAAAAATCTTCTTAATAATATTTAATTCATATTATTTTAACATCACCTTTACCATACAAAGCTTGAGAATAAATAAATACTTGCATTAATATTCTCATTCAGTCACACTAATATCTCTGAAACAGACTCGTAACAAGGTGACTAACCGTTTTGGCTTCAGAAACATCTAACCTTGCATTCAAGACCACAAACATTACCATTTTTTTCCGGCAAGAAATATTTTCCATTTCCCAATCATCTTCAGTCACTCTTCCTCTTAGTGGGTAAAGAAAAATGTGCTTTCCTTATTGAATAAGTAAGAAATGTAACAGAAATACAGTTCAGGTACTTCTTTGTGTACAGAAAGGCACGTTAACAACAGGACATGAGGTTAAAAAACAAAGGCAAAATGTGCTGATGAGCTTGATCATTTGTCAAACAAACTGTGAAGACACGGTAAAGAATAGAAGGCTTATTTCAATGCATCTTCAATATCTGTTTACTGTCAATTCCTGCTTGTTCGTTAGGCCCCGCTGTATTATTGACCCTACAGAAACCTGGAGTAAGTCACTTTAGTTCCTACCACCGTTTCAATATAAAATAAAATAAATATCCATGTCCAATGTAGCTTTCCTTGAAATATCAACTATGAATCTCTCAGTTACTTGCATGCGCAAATAATACAAAATAGCTATAATATTTAAGTTAAAATATGTTCCAAAGATCACGGCTAACAGACGGTAACAGAAGCCAAACCGAATCTTCTGATATTCACGAGGTGTCACAAGAACGATTTTGAAAAATAACTGTAACAAAAGTGCGCAGTAACGGGGGGGAGGGGGGCGGGGTTTCAGGGTCAGGTGTTAACGTCCAATGGATTATCATGGAGAAATGTCAGAGAGGGAGCTGGTGGAGTGAGAGGGAGCTGGTAGAGTCGGGGGGGGCTGGTGGAGTCTGGGAGGGGGGGTCGGCGTGGTCAGGAAGGGGGGGGGGCTGACGTGGTGAAGGAAGGGGGGCTGGCGATGTTTGGAGGAACCCACGCACTTAGGATTCCGGAAGCCTCAATGATGTGCCAAACTTCTCGTGAATTCACGTCTGTCTTTAAGATCAATAGTGTGTGTGTGTGTGTGTTTGTGTGTCTACCACAAGGCAGTGTGTGCGTGTGTGTGTGTTTGTGTATGTTTGTGTGTCTACCACAAGGCAGTGTGCGTGTGCTTTTCTATGGTCAACGGCTGGTTTCTCTCCACCAAGCTGAAAGGTATGGCCACATACAACCTGGAGAATTCTGCATGATTTAGTTACTGCAAAAAAATGGGAGAGATTTAAAAAGAAATACAGTTAAAATCATCAGGTACGGATTGGGATTTTTTTAACCCAGTTAAATCACTTTGGTGTTATTTGCTTGTAGTGTATTTAGTGAGGTAAAGTTGGATGGACAGATGAGTTAGTGGCAGTTGTTAGAGTGAAGCGTGAATGGAGACAGGAAGGTGGTGCATGCCACGCATTCCACAGCAAGAAACCGGAGACTCACACTAATGGCAACACAAATCAGATGGGTCGACTAACCACCCATACGAGACGAGACGGTGACGTGGAGCGGACATGAAAAGGTGAGTGACGAGCAGATGACGACAGGAGTAGGAGGATAGAAGTGGGACAAGATCACAACCACTTAGAAAACGTGTCGGATTCTGTCTCCGCAAACAGAATACGTCAGACATCAGAATACTGAACTGTTACAACACAGCTGAACTAGCATGTTTAACAAGTCCGTATTTTAGTTCTCAGGAAACAAACCATGCTTAGCTTCGACATTAGCTGAAGAGGTTAGCATCCCGCCATGCTGGGAGCATCAATAGCTACAGCTACGTTAGCCCTTCGCCTGGTGGAACCCCCTTCGTCCCGGACATAGAATTAGCATGCCGACGTAGCGTTACAACAGCACAGCGTGAAGAGGTGACGTGAGCGTACACACACAGACACGGGTGAGTGACACGAGAGTTCACAGATTACAGTAGATCTTGTACTTCTCGCTGCAAAGGACGACGGGTCCTCCCAGGATGCACTGGGGCTCGGGGAGACCCCGGCAGGAGCGCCTCAGACTTACGTGGTGGTTGGCGGCTCCTCGGCCCTTAGCGGACGAGGCCTTCCCTCGACCGGCAGCGCCGCTGCGCCTGGCCTGCTCGTGGTCGAACTCCAGATCCTCCAGGCGCTGGGTGAGGGCCAGCTTCTGCTGGATGGCCATGCGGAGGAGAGAGTTCAGGGTCTTCTTCTCATCCTCGGCCGCAGCCAGCTGGCGCTGCATGTCGTCCAGCTGGGTGACGTACTCGTCACAGCTGCCGGAGAGAGGGAGAAGATGAAAGAGTGAATTAAATAAAGAAGGGAGGGTGGGAAAGCAAATGCGTGCTAGTCCAAAAAAAAAAATATTGGGGGGAAAAAGCTGGAGTTGAAAAAAGTCCCAGTTGTCCCCTGCAGAGGGCGCAAATGGACTATTGTGGTAGTGAGCTGCCTTGGTGTGTTTTCTCCATTCCCCGGTCTCCACATTTTCCAGATGCTGTCACTGAAGCCCCTGCCAGCAGTCTCTCCCAAACGCTCCACCGTTACATCAGAAAACTCCCACAATGCCCTCTGTTTTCCCTCACACAGGGAAAATCACACAGCCGGCTCAGTAACCTACATTCTCATTGCTACAGTTGACATATCTAAAGCCCAATCATAATTAGTGTTTGCTCAGTCAACAGTTTTAAAGGGATGTTGACTGTACATCCATATAAAACATTTTAAACACATGCTTTGTAAATCTTAGGTCCCCCTAACATTAAGGGGGCAACCCCATTTTAACTATTTAGCGCAAAACTAAATGTTCTGACATATAGCGTGGTGTAGCTCACTGACCTTTCTGCGTTAAGCGTGTAGCTTGCTACAGGTTACACTGGCTTGTGTCAGCATGTTACAAACTGCTTGCGTGCTAGCCTTTACCGCTGATGGCGAAACATGCGCGGCGCAGATGAGAGAAGAGCCGGCGAGCCCCCTCTTACCACAGTGCCTTCAGCTCGTATCCCTCATCTTCCCATCATTTGCACTCGGTCACCAGTGTCTTACTCGAGTCATAGCACCACACTTGCTCTTGCATGGTATGGCCAGCGCCACCTACCGCCGTCGTGTGTGTTTGTGGTGACGAGAGGGTATGTTTGTGTGTGTGAGTGAGAGAAGGGTGTGTGTGTGTGTGTTGTGGGCGGAGGTGTGATGTGTGTTGCGAAGAGGTGTGCTGTGTGTGTTGTGTGTGTGGTGAGTGTTGGCGAGAGGTGTGTGTGTGTGTGGCGAGAGAGGGTGTGTTGTGGTCGTGTGTGTGTGTGGTCGAGAAGCGTTGTTGTGTGGCGAGAGAGGTGTCGTAGTGTGGTGTGTAGTGGCGAGAACTCGGTGTTGTGTGGCGAGTAGGTTTATGTTGCTGCCCGTCGTGGTGAGGTAGGTGTGCGTTGTTGTGTGTGTGGTGAGAAAGCGTCGGCTTTGTGTATGGGGGGGAGAAGGGGAGAGGGGAGCAAGTGTGTAAGGTGTGTGTCGATCTCATAAACATATACTGGAGATAACACACACAAAAAGCAACCGCAGCTTCAACAGCTCCACAAACCAACGTGGTGTACCAGCACCATGCAGAAACTGTCCACACAGCCACCCACATAATGCTGTACTCTAATCTACAAAATACGTATTAACGCTACGCTACCAAAATACACACACCAAGCAACCAAACAGAAAACGAACTCCTGCTGCGAACACAACAACACACGCCCTTCTCTACCTCCCACCCCAAGCCCAGTCCACACCGCCATCCCCCCCCCCCCCCCACATCACACACACAACAAACCACTCTCACTCCACTTAACTCCCTCACTCACTCCTCAACTCCCTCACCTATGCCACCTTTGTTTGGCCTTTCAGCACGGTTCCCTCAGGGTGGCGATCTGCTCCCTCTTGGTGCTGAGCAGGGACTTGAGTTTGAGGATCTCCCCCATGCAGGCCTCCTTGTCCTTGTCTGCCACCGTGCCCAGCTCCATGGAGGCCAGCCTCTGGCGGGACAGCTCCGTGGTGCGGTCCACCGCCTGCTGCAGGTGGCGGATCTGGTCGCGGATGATGGCCACCAGGTTGTAGATGTTCATGGGCTCCGCGCGAGGCTCGGGGGCCGGGGCAGAGGGAGTAGAGGCTGGAGCGATGTCGCCGGAACTCCCGGAGTCGGACGAGTCCGGCACAAGGCCGTTGGCGAGCAGGACCGGGGATGACCTCCGCCCCCTGCCCTCGCGACCCCGCCCCAAGCTGGCCTTGCCCTCCTTGTAGTAGTCCAGCATGACGCGGTTGGGCGTCTCGTTGTTGCACATGCACACGTGGTTGTAGAGGTTGGCCAGCTCCTCGCTGAACGCCACCAGCTCGTCCTGAGCCACGTTGAGGCTTCCCTGCGACTCTCCCGCCGCTTCGCTCACCTGCCGCAGCTCCTTCTCCAGCCGCGTCACCTCCAGACGCTCCGCCCGGCTGCTCTCCTCCAGGGACGCCAGCTTGGAGCTCAGCTCCTGGACGTGGGCCTCCAGCCGGGCTCGCTCCTCCTCGTAGCGGGCCCGGCACTCCTGGTACTCAGCCTTCAGGACCTTCAGCTCTTGCCTCAGCTCTCCCGCCTCGGACACGGCCACCGTGTACTTGCAGCGGAGGATCTCCGGACCGTCGATGTCCAGCTCGTAGTAATCGCCGCCGCTGCCGTCGCCGCCGCCGTCGTCGTGACCGTCGCGCTCCTTCTCACTGTTCAGGGCCACAATTAGCGTGGTTAGTGGCTCACTGACTTTTCTGCGAGCCGTGTTAGCTTGCTAGCACGGTACACTGCTTGGGTGCTAGCATGTTACACTGCTTTGCCTTAGTGCTAGGCTTACCGTGGGCGGCGAAACATGATGCACGCGCAGTGAGTGAGAAGTAAGCGGCGTCCTCCTTCCCAGGCGCCTGTCAGCTCGTTCCTCAGCTTGCATCATGGTCTCCGTCACCATTGTCCTTCTCGATGCTCCGTACCTTGCTCTTCCAGGTTGGCCCAGCGCCCACCTCGAAACCGTCTGCTGGGTGTGTGTGAGTGTGAGAAGGGTGTAGTGTTGTGTGGTGTGTGGTGATGAGAGAGGTGCGTTTTGTGATGTCTTGGTGTGGGTGTTGTTGCGAGAGGGTGGGTGTTTGTGGCGAGATGGAGGGTGGTGTGTGTGTTGTGCTGTGTGGTGCGAGAGGGTTGTGTGTGTGTGGCGAGGGAGGGTGTGGCTGTTGCCTGTGTGTGGTTGGCGAGAACGTGATTTGAATGGCATGATTTGTGATGTGGCGTTGAAGAGAGTGTTGTTGACATATGGTGTGTGGCGAAGAATGTGTGCGTGTGGCGGAGAGGTGTGGTATGCGTGTGTGAGAGGGTTATTTTTGTGTGTTGTGTGTGTGTGGTGAGAAGGTGTTTGTGTATGGGGGGGAGAGGGGAGAGGGGAGAGTGTGTAAGTGTGTGTGATCATAAACTATACTGTAAACACACACAATAAGCCCACTAACAGTGCACAACACGTGTGTGTACACACATGCAGACTGTACACACAGCCCCACATTAAGCTGTACTATAAATACAAAAACGTAATAAGCTACGCTACAAATACACACACACACACACAAAACGAACTGTCCTGCGAACACACACACACTGCCCCTTCTC
>BROE01000020.1:18095640-18109156 GCA_036571765.1 Plecoglossus altivelis
CTCCCTCACCTGCTTGTTGGCCTTCAGCACGGTCCTCAGGGTGGCGATCTGCTCCCTCTTGGTGCTGAGCAGGGACTTGAGTTTGAGGATCTCCCCCATGCAGGCCTCCTTGTCCTTGTCTGCCACCGTGCCCAGCTCCATGGAGGCCAGCCTCTGGCGGGACAGCTCCGTGGTGCGGTCCACCGCCTGCTGCAGGTGGCGGATCTGGTCGCGGATGATGGCCACCAGGTTGTAGATGTTCATGGGCTCCGCGCGAGGCTCGGGGGCCGGGGCAGAGGGAGTAGAGGCTGGGGCAGAGGGAGTAGAGGCTGGAGCGATGTCGCCGGAACTCCCGGAGTCGGACGAGTCCGGCACAAGGCCGTTGGCGAGCAGGACCGGGGATGACCTCCGCCCCCTGCCCTCGCGACCCCGCCCCAAGCTGGCCTTGCCCTCCTTGTAGTAGTCCAGCATGACGCGGTTGGGCGTCTCGTTGTTGCACATGCACACGTGGTTGTAGAGGTTGGCCAGCTCCTCGCTGAACGCCACCAGCTCGTCCTGAGCCACGTTGAGGCTTCCCTGCGACTCTCCCGCCGCTTCGCTCACCTGCCGCAGCTCCTTCTCCAGCCGCGTCACCTCCAGACGCTCCGCCCGGCTGCTCTCCTCCAGGGACGCCAGCTTGGAGCTCAGCTCCTGGACGTGGGCCTCCAGCCGGGCTCGCTCCTCCTCGTAGCGGGCCCGGCACTCCTGGTACTCAGCCTTCAGGACCTTCAGCTCTTGCCTCAGCTCTCCCGCCTCGGACACGGCCACCGTGTACTTGCAGCGGAGGATCTCCGGACCGTCGATGTCCAGCTCGTAGTAATCGCCGCCGCTGCCGTCGCCGCCGCCGTCGTCGTGACCTTCGCGCTCCTTCTCGCTGTTCAGGGCGGAGTGGCGCTCCTTGCTGGCCTGGAGCTTGCGCATGGCACTCAGGTTCTCGCTGAGGCGGCCCACTGTCTCCCTCTGCTCGGCCAGCGAGCCGTGAGCCGTCTCCAGCTGCTGCTGGGAGTCCTGCAGGGAGGACAGGAGTGCTGCCTTGTCTCGCTCCACCTGCAGGACACATGGACACATGCCAGGAAACAGTTGAACCATCTGCTCAGCAAAAAAATAAACGTACTTATTTTCCTAAATGTTTCCATTAAAGTAGGTGTGGTTTCGATTGAATTGTAGAAGGTTTCATGGCACCTATATGATGTACTTCGCTTTTAGACTCACCATACATACAGTATACTTACAGATGAAAAAACACCTTTAAAGTGAAAAGATATAAAAGTAAAGTAACCAGATTCTGTTATAAACAACCCCAGACATATTTTACGTGTTAAGTAAAAGTTGAGTGTCCTGTTTTGTCATTGTGCCGTTTCCATGGCGACCGACTGAGTGGGCACTTCACTGATAAATTCAAATCAGCAAACATCGACCGCCAACGACACACGCAGTTCACACGGCAGGTGAAACATGATTCAAACCTGTATGCTGTCTATCACTTGGAAAACTTGGTGTTTATTTAAAACTAGTTTCGTCAATTAGTGACTAAAAGTGAATAAACATCATTTCAGGGGGGTTTTTAAAGGACCTTTCTGTCACGAGGAACAACGACATCCACATCTACCCCTGACCCAGGTGAACCCCTCCAAACCACTACATGTTTACCCTCACACAGAAAAGTTCATGTCCTCACTTGGCTGGAAAATGAAAACTTGAAGGGCCTTCAGACTTAAACCCTAAAAGTAAAAAGGACTGTTGAATACATTTTCTGTACCTGCTTATCACCCTCTTCTAGTTTACCGCTTCACATAGTTGTGTATATATAGCGTATCATGAGTATAACTATAGTGATGTAACTGGAGTAATGACTTAAGTATTGGTGTTATGTCATCATGTTCCTGCCTGTGTGTGTTGATCTAGTGTGCAGACTGTGTGTGTTCCTGTGTGTGTTGATCTAGTGTGCAGACTGTGTGTGTTCCTGTGTGTGTTGATCTAGTGTGCAGACTGTGTGTGTTGGCACTGGGAGTCCTCCTCCAGCCGACGGATCTCGTGCTTCAGTCCCTCAAACTCCACCTGCACAACGCCGAGGTAGAGCCATGGTTTCACTCACTTCGTACGCAAACATGTCGCTCAACCGTTCATGGCCAACGGTTTTTATTTTTGAACCTTAAAACTCTTTTCGTTTCGTCTTTCTTTTTTTGATCATTTGATATCCATAAAGCAGTATCTACTTAGATGCGCTGGTACCCAGTCTGAAGCTAGGTGCCACGCCCCCCTCTCACCTGGCTCTGCCTGAGCAGGGACACCTGCTTCTGCAGGGAGATGTTCTCCTCCTCCAGCTCGCTGTAGTCCTGCAGCAGGCGGGCCTCTCGATACACATAGTGTATACTCAACTTGGAGATGTCTCAGCACGCAGCTGCCCCCTGCTGCACGCTCTGCAGGGACAGCTCTGAGGGCAGGAGCACGGCACGTGAAAAATAACTACATAAATATATATTTTTTTTTATATACCACCATGCGTACAAAACAAACAGCAACAAAACTTGTGTTAGAGAAGATCCTTTTATAATGATAGGAATTATATACAGAATAAGGGATTATTGAGGTATAGTCAGAAGATGACAGGGATGGAGTGTTGGGCACGGTGTTCATGATTCTAATCCGTTGGACATATGTCTTGTTTGTGGAGAATGGCTTGGTGACGCGAGAGGGGTAGTGGATGCAGCCACGTGGTGCTTGTGTGTGTGCTCAGCTCCTCGCTGTGACATGTGCTTGAGTATAGGGCGAGTCATGTGGTCATGGGGTACGGGACGAGGAAGTGATGGGGCTGTGTGCTGCATGTGTGAGTAGTCTGTGTGAGGAGAGAGGAGGGTGTGTGGGCACGGTAGAGGTAAGGTTTGTGTGCTCTGGCCGGTGTTGTTGTGTCGAGAGGGGCACGGGACGGAAGATTGGGGGCAGGAGAGCTGGGGGACAGGCATCAGGTGGCGTGAGGGGGATCAGTGATGATTCGAATGAGAGACGGTGGGGAATGATGGAAAGAAGAGACAGAGCATGGTGGAGAAAGGGTGGAGAGACGGAGTAACGGGGAGGGAGTCTGCTGAGAGGGTCATGGTGACGAGGACGAGAGCGGCGATGCCAATTGTAAGAGAGCGAATTGTAAGGCGCTTGATGGGCGGTTGGATTTTGGATGATTGATGTGTTGCTTTGGAGTGGTGAATCGGTGTGATTTGTGGCATTGAGATGAAGTTTTCTATATTTCATAAAACAGGTATTTGCATCTTCATTTCTTTTGAATGTCACAATCATCTAAACAATTTCAAGTCCACACAGTGGATTCGACTTCGCAGTCACCCAGTTTATCAGCCACAGCTTGTGTTTTGCTTCCATGAAAAGGGAAAGCATATCCCATTAATTACTTATTTTGTGGAAGTGCAAATGCAGAGCCTCCATTCAGAAAGCGTTTAACCGCGTCGGTCAGAACTACGTCCAGCCAGCGTGCGTGTGTGTGAGTGTGTGGACTGACGGGCTGGTGGGCTTTCACAGGTCTGACACAGATCTGCTCCAATGAGGAGGGAGCACAGGACCCAGTATGGCTGCCAAACCACGCCGCACACGGCCCTGCCGGAGGACACCCTTTGTGACACTCACAGAGGACGATTACATCATCCCTCTCTCCTGTGTGGACACACACACACACACACACACCCTGGTGCTAACTGACTTAGCCTCACTGTAGGCAGACGGACTCCCTTTCTTAGTGTTTCTCAGTAAATATAAATCTCTTATAGGTCTTCAATCCCATTAGCTTCAAATCATCTCCATAAATGAATAGAAATATCCCTACCACCCAGAATATAATCCTAACCCTGTCGAGCTACTGACATAACCCTTATAGAAAGCTTATAAGTTTGACGCACTAACGCATACACACACACCGCAAGCACACACTAACCCCAATCAGTAAATCTATATCTGTTTATATGATCTCATTCTAATCCTACGTCAGGTACCTAACCTTAACCCCCCCCACCCACACCCCCACCCAAACCTGCTCATCCTTCCCTCCTCGCTCACCTCTCTCATCTCCACGGCGACGGAGGCCATGCGTTCGTTGTCGGCCCGCGTGCAGCCCAGCGCGTCCCTGGCCTGCCTCAGCTCCGTCTGCAGCTCCAGAACCAGCCTCTGGTAGTGGGCCTCCTTGCTGGCCGACTCCAGCATCAGACACTCCTCCCTGCTCTCCCCGTCCGCCGCCACCTTCCTGTGGGTGGAGTAGGCCTGGCCGAACGCCTGGAGGGATGGAGGTGGGGTGGGGGTGGGGTGGGGGGCAGTGATGGGGTTGGTACCTTCAGCATAGTCGAATTGCTAAACATGAAGATTGAACCCTCAGCCATAACCTAAAAAATAAACGGCCGATTGGCGAATACACAGTAAACGTTCTCTAACAGGGGCTCTGTGAGGTTAACCCAGAGGAACGTTTGGTGGCATGGCAGGGAGAACATCAGTCTCCTACTCTGAAGAGACCCAGTCCTCCTGTCCGAGAGAACAACCAGATCGTCCCATCGCATCACTGAGAATGTTCAGCTGCCAACTGGTGATGTCACAGACTCTGAACACAGTTTTTTTTCTTCAAAATATATTCTACCTTCCAAAACGTTTATTTTCACGCAGAGTCAAAGGAGAGGAAGTGAGAGAGGTGGAGAGAGGAAAACAGAAAAGCCAAAGACCTTTTTTCAACCTTCAACCTGTTGAAACTTCTTTTATTCAAATGTTTTTCTTCGTTTAGTTTTTTTTTTAACTTTTGAAACTTTTCTGGGGTGTTGAGATTCACTAAAGACGAAACCATCTGGAGTGACTCACAGTCTAACATCAGACACACATGGAGAACAGACGATGATGAACAGGAAGCGAGCCTGATAATACTGGTGATCGCAACACTGGCGACATCTTTGTCTCTCGCACCCAGATGCCCTTGTCGCCACAGTACAGGTCAACCTGTAGACCGTGTTTCTCAGTAGCAGCTACGCTTAGCGCTTAGCGCTAACCCTAACCAACCAATCAGGGCCAGGATACCAAACGCTGCACTAAGACACTCTATCCTTCAGGTAGTCATTCCACCATCGTGCAGTCACTCCTGGTCATTCAGCGAGAACCCCTGCCTGTCGGAATGACCCAGGGTTCCACAGGCCAGCAGCTTGCTCTGGGAACTCAGGGTGATCTGAACAGCTGAGCTAACCAGGCCCAGAAGCAGGAGGAGAGGATGAAGCGGCGTTGATCAGCTTAGCTTGTGCCACCTCACCCTGTGTCAGAGCCGCTGTCTGAGCCGCTGCCAGACTACACCCGCGTCGTCATGGGAACGCGCAATCCCCGTGACGACACCCAGGTGTCAAGAAGTCCGCGGAAGGGTTAAAGCGAGCGCTGCCTTGTAGAAGTTAATTTGGTGTTCAGTGAATGCCCCTCTCTGGCAGAGCGTGCGTGTTGGTATGTGGGTCAGTAGTTGACCGGAGAACGCGTTGCCCTTTGCTTTGCTCTCTTGTCTTTCAAACTCCTGTTTGACTTTTTCCACATCAAACTTCAGTGGACGGTCGACATTTTCAGAAGCCAAATGCAGTGTTTTTCTGCAAAGTATTGTGCTTTGTTTGTTTTTGTTGTTGTTAAGGATTAAGGAGGGCTGAGCATGGGTCAGACTACGTGACTGCATCTTCTCATTGTTCCTACAAATCCCACAGGGCTTCGCTCTCAGGTTTGGGCAAAGTCCTGGTCTAGAGCCACGACGCGCCTTGGGAGAGACAGAGACAGAGAGAGAGACATAGAGAGAGAGAGACGGAGGGAGAGAGAGAGAGAGCCAGAGAGAGATAGAGAGACAGAGAGAGGCAGAGAGAGGTAGAGAGACAGAGAGAGACATAGAGAGAAAGACAGACAGAGAGAGAGAGAGAGTGAGAGAGAGAGAGAGAGAGAGACAGTGAGAGCGAGAGAGAGAGACAGGGGCGAATCCTATTAGGCCTTAGTGGGAGATTTGGGCCTTTATTTAGTGCTAGTTGGAAACGATTACAGTTATGCGTCTACCACATTTAAAAGGCTTACTCAAACATGGCCTCAGGGTGTCTAGGAGAGTGTGCGGATGTGTGCGGCTCTGGTTGCTAAAGTAGGTGTTGGAAGATGCAGGTGTTTGTGTGTAAGCATGTTACATTATCGAATGGGCCCATCTGTTTTAGCTAGCCTGTCACTGTATGCAGTCTTTTGAGATTTTTTTAAAACGAAGTTTTACCAACTAGTGGTGAATTCCAAATAAATCATGTGACTGCACGCTTTGATGAGCATGGAGGATGAATAATACTGAAATTGTACTTAAATGTTTTATCTAGTTAAAAAAGGGAGTCTCCTGTTGAAAACGCTGTCAGTGTAGGTTCATTAGTGAGGTACCTCTGGAAGAATTGGTCTAAAATGACGTAAATGTCCAAACATCCAACGCGACGTACTTAAAATGTATGGAAGTGAACTCGTCTTCCGATGCCAGACAGAGGTAGGCTCTGTCTGGATTCACTGGCGACACAATGACTTAACTGAATCTCAAGTACGTTCATCTAGAATTAAATTCACATGTCATAGTCTTTCATTACCAACAAGGACTCATGACCTCCAGTTTGGCTTCATTCAATTTGTTGCCGACGGTATTGAAAAAGAGGGTTTCCTAAACAGAGTAACAAAAGCGCTTGCTAAGTTGCTTATTGTTTTTATTGGAGCAGTTTATATGTCGATCCCATGATTGTTGGAAAAGGTTTAAGGGAGAAAACATTAACTCAAGAGGAACATGACAGGTTTAATACCAGATGACAGTTGATTCATCTGTTTAATCATAAATTATGAAGAGATTGCAGATATGCAGATGTTATGATCTGTGTCTAATGATAACGGAGATACTACTGTGCTATGCTTTGAAAAGTTGAAGACCATAGGCCTAAATCGGTTGTTATTTTTTTTATTTGTTGTATATACTTGATATATTGGGGAAAATAACAAAGACTATCAAAGGAAAGTGGTTTCTAAGTAGGATTTTATCACTGACGGAACAATGTTTCTTCTTTATGTGAAACAATGTTTTAGCAGAGGGAGGGAACTGGAAGTAACAGAATGAACGTTGGCAGTAAAAGGAACACATTTGTAGGACAGACGTTCAGGCAAAGCTTGCTGCTGTACCCCCCTACCTCCTTCAGCTGGTCGAGTTCCTGCCGAACCGTCTCGTACTCGGTCTCCATCTCATCAAAACGCTGTTTGAGTTGCTGTTTCTCCTCGAGCACGGCCAACCCATATTCCGCTGCCTGGATCTTCTCGTGGGTCGTCTCACTCAGTTCTCGGGATAGACGTTCTATCTCCGCCTGAAGCCACTGTGGCCCGGACTCGGTTACAAGAGTCGCCTCGGGGTTTTCCCGTTCCTCCCCAGACATCTTGGCCAGCCGGTTTCCGCCAACTACAACGATAACGGACCCAGCCCTAGACAGACCGCAGACGATCCTCTTGCACGCGCAATATCAGTGCCTCTTGTGTTTGCACTGCATTGCTGAGATTTTCACTCTCACTTCAAGTCACTTTCTGAGAAACACCTGTCAGTTGCCGAAAGAGTTATGATACTGGTAAAGGCTCCATATGCGCCACCCGTGTTCTATCCCCGATTCTTTCCCCTCAAACAACTTCATGAGTCTAGCAAAGGAACTAAGCTGAGATCATCGTTTTGGAATACGGTGCGTTTCAAGTCTCCTGGTGCATGTTGGGATACGTAGTTCTAAGTTTAGTTTGAAAATACGTGGTCATTCAGTTTTTTGGACTTCAACTCCCACAGTTCATTTTATGGTACTTCAAGTGTGAGAGAACAAAACGATCGTGAAGGTCTTCTTCTATAGGTCCTTGAACACTGCTGCCATCTAAAGAAACTATGACGAAGCTACACATCTTTGTCCGAATTTTTTATTCCTCAAGGAAATTATATTTACAGTACACAGACCACTGAAAGTAGGCGCACACTACCCTTTCCTCTGATTGATCTAGCCTTGAATTTAATAGAGATCCCAGATGTGAATTATTCGGCTGAATCAAAAAAACGTTTTTTTTTTCCATAATGAGCATTACAAAAATAAAGTTGTCCGCTATGCTAAACATTTAACAATAATTCACAACTCACTGCACACATTACATCTGTAAGTGTGTGTGTGTGTGTCTCCCTCATTAGCCTAGTAGGACAAGAGATGTAATGTCCTAAAATGTTCAGATGTGTGCCAGTGTGTGTTACAGGTGCAGGGGCCATGGTTGAGCTGACATCCTTGGCCTCAGAGCTCAGGAGAACCGCACACACCACAGTCCAGACACACTGTTTATCCTCCTCAGCATTCAACTCCATCCTTGTTCAGAATCAGAATCAGAATCAGAATCGGTTTTCATTCGCCATGCAAGATACACAAGCACAGAATTTACTGTGGTCGGGAAGTGCAAACATAGAACATATATAAACAGCAAAGCAAGGTAAATAATAAACAATGTCCAAATGACTTCAGCAAATGGACTACCATCCTAGAACATCCCCTGTCCTTAGACTCTCCTTCTCGGCAAGGAAAAACTACAAAAACCCTGTGGGAAAAAGTAGAAGTAGTTGTTATCTTATCTCGTTATCTCCTCATGTCAAATCCAATCAAACGTCATCTCACATCCAGTCAGTTGAGACACAGACAACAGGAATCGAATCCGGAAGTGAACGTTTGGGACTTTCCACTTGTACATTACCCGTCACAGAGATGCCAAGAGTTTAGGACGAGCATGGTCACCAAACTAGCTGAACTAGACTCTGTTGCCACTGGGCGGCCCTTGGAAACTCATTCCCACAGGTACATCGACTGGAGCAGCAGCTGCTTCCTGGTTCTGACCACGCCCTCGTGGTAGGTACCTCAGGGGCCACACCAGAAACAGCTGATTCATCTGTGAGCCGTGTGTATGGAGGTGTGACTAGGAGTCTTGTGTTTATGTTTGTATGTTTTTTCCGGACCTTTTGAGGAAGTTGTACACCCTGTACCAACATTGTACTGTACGTTGGTTTAAAAACACATACACACACACACAAAAACAACAACAATCAAAAAATGCATTGGAAAGTGTCAGTTGCTGATTTAAGCACATATTTACCGTACATTCTCACAGGTGTGTTTTGTGTATTTGTAAAAAATATATATATATTTCTTCTCGATCTGTGTTGAGCTGGGATGTAGCAAAGCAGCACACTGGTAGTATTGTAGTAAGCACTGTTGACCAGACAAACACAATACTGGCGATCGGAGTTACATAGCGATGTCACTCATAAGTATTCTCATTATAGTATTGTGGGATAATAGTCTGCAACTGTTTCTGGGATCATATTTTGTGATAGAATGGAGGACTATATAAAAGAAGACACTGATGTAGTTATAAACGTACGTGTAACTGTGTCTACATCTCTCTGGTTGCCAGTGTTCCTGTCTGTGGCCTGGAGTCTTTGAGATCATGGACGTCTCATGGGGATAATATTTAGCTTTGTATTTAAACCTATAGCATGTGACCATGATTTGAATGAAAGGGCACTGCGTTTATTTGGGGGGGAAATACGCTGTGTGTGTGTGTGTGTGTGTATGTCTGTGAGTGTTTGTGGGTGTGTGCACGGCCTATGAATTATGTTTTCAGCAGGAAATTATGTCACCAAATTACGTACCCCTCATGTCAATGATCCAAAAAGTACTAATACTTTACTCTACTCTGCTCTACTCTACTGTACCATACTCTGCTCTACTGTACTGTACTCTCCTCTAATGTACTGTACTGTACTTTGCTCTCCACTGCTCTCCTCTCCTCTACTGTACTGTACAATACTCTACTGTACAGTACTGCAGTCTACTGTACTCAACTGTACTGTACTGTACTGCACTGTACTCTCCTCTAGTCTACTGTACTGTACTCTAGTCTACTGTACTGTACTCTACTGTACTCTCCTCTACCCCAAGCCTGCCTCCTCACCCCAAGTCATGTACAGACCAGCCCTACCATAGACATGGTTTTGTTCTCCTTTCATCCCGTCACTCCCCTCACCATCAGTATGAGGAGGGTTACTAACCACCAGGTTACAGTCGCATCATCATCAATTTGAATCTCAACATTGAACATGAAATTCCTCCTCTGTCCTGCGAAAAAACAAACAACATAGTAACGATACGAACCGAGATTTCTTTATGTTTTCCATCCTTCACAAATGCTTAGTGGGGACCGAGTTCTGCTCTGTTGCCGTTATGCACCTCCACGCTCATCACGGTACAATAAGCATCAGATCCTATCAACGGGATCAAGTAACTCCTCCACGTGTGTGAAGCGCTTAACTGTATCGTTGGGTTCATTCTAGGGTACACGATGTCGTATGGGTTTGGGATAATAGTCGTCGCGCTGAGAGAAGCTAAGAGAAAATACAGCTCGCTATAGCAACGTATCTTGTGTGACAGTGTCATGCGCTAATTCGTAAGAAGAGTGATGGAAAACAATGACAGATTTTCACGGGGATTGGTTTTGACTCTTGATAGTATCAAGACTTGTAGATGTACACTCCCAAGCAAGTGAGCTTATCGTAAAGATATGCTATGGCCGTGTCTGATCAGGGAAACTAGACAGAGCTACTGAACCATGACAGAGAACAGCCCCGCGACGAAGGAAGACAGAGTCAAGGACCAGGTGTAGTTTTCAAGCACATGCTGATTTAGGACCATGCTGTAACCATAGCGACCCGCATTCCTTCAACTCAGCAAAATCTCTCAGCTTCGTAATCTTGAGTCTTTGTGGACATCCTTCAAATAAATAACGGTGGAAATGTGATTCGTTATTGAGCGTTTGATACGAATTGAAATAATTACCTCAAGACTCCATGACTGATTATTGAATTCATGATCTCAAGCCAGCACGATAAACGATTGCATTCTCTACCTCAAATCTTCTTAAACAATAGCTGTTAGTGTAATTGTCATCTAACGTTTCATTACATTTGTATGACGTGACTGTTTCACTTTCAATCATGATGCCTTCATGCTCGGGTGACTAGTGGTTCATGCTTTGAAACACTCAGTTAATGAGTCTCTAGCTATTTTTTAGCCATTCAAGAATAATTTCTTTTCGATGCCCCCCCCCCCCACACACACACACACACACACACACCCCACCAACAGAAAGAAGTGCCTAATGTTTCTGTACTGAAATAATATCGGCATTATAATTATTGTGACTATGATGATTTGGGGCTGATTTCAAAGCCCCCTCAGTACTTGGTGCCCTACACACAACACGTGGTGGTAGCACACACACACACACACACACACAAACAGAACACAGTGCACAGGTGAACTCTCAAACTCCAAAATGCAGAGGGCTTTATTAGATGACTGTAAGGTACATACAAAAGTTCAAGTAACAAAGGAGGTGTTGTTCTAGGGCTCACATTTCAGATGTAATGACATGCTCCCAACATCCTCATAGTCACAAGCACAATCAACTCCAACTCCCAGCAGGCCTTGCGTCCAACCTGCCTCCTGACGACACCCCTCACCTTCCACAGAAGGCTTTGAGAAGAACGAGCAAGGAGAGGAGGGAGGGAGGAAGGAAGAGTAGGGAGGAAGGTGAGAAGGGAGAGAGGAAGAGGAGGGGGGGAGGGATGGATGGAGGGAGGGAAGACGAGGAGGGGGAGGGATGGAGGGAGGGAAGATGAGGAGGAAGGAGGGGGAGGGAGTGAGAGGAGGGAGGGGGAGGAAGAGGAGGGAGAGAATCAAAGGAAGATGGACAGCCCTTTGATCCTGCACCACAGACCAAGCAAGGGTTTGCTGTCAGTTTACAAAGGTTTGCTGTCATCACACACAAACTTGGAAGAAGAAAAAAAACACATTTCTCCCCCGTAGGATTCTCCCATTGCAAGGCTGATCTGTCGCAGCCTGATGTTGATAAGAGCAGATGGAAAATGAGACAGTAGGAGGTCCTGTGACCAGAATGTGTGCTGATAATCCGCGCTGTGTCATTAGCTGGTGATGTGTGTTGTGGTGTTTATAAAGACGCCAGTCGAACTTTGCTGGTTTTTGCTGCCCTGCATACATTTCGATTTGATATTTGTTTTTCCGTTTTTTTGTTGTTGTTGAATTTCTTTCTCAACTAACTTCTACAAACATCACATTGACAATACTCTTTCAGAGACGGTTGTTATGGTAACGACAGTATACAAATCTCTACCGCGAGCCCCACCCGTGGCCATTTCAAGCTACATCATCAGAACAATATAAAAGTAGTAAAATAGACTGCTGTACGTTGGTTTTTAGGGTTGATAAATTACAAAGAACATAGTTATAAACACATGAGCACCACACAGTACCGGCTCTCGTTACATTTACTGAACATAGTTGGTGGTGAACGTCCCTTTTAACTTCTTAACAACGTAGGACAAATGAACGTCAATTTACCTGTACTTGACATGGTTGGTGACACGTGGTAGCTGGGAATTGGGGGGGAGGAGAGGAAGAGTCTATATACGTGTGTGTGTGTCTATGCTTGTGTGTGTGTGTGTGTGTGTGTGTGTGAAAAAGTTTAAATGTGTGACAAGTTACTTCAAAAATGTAGGCTACGGCACAAACTCACTTTACTTCAGTAAACACATGGAGGGTGGGGAAAGGGGTGGGGGGCGGGGCAAGGGGAGGGGTCATTCACAGTGAAGTGGAAATTGGACCAAAAAAGGGCTGTCATGTGGCATGGAATACTGTCTCTGTTGGGTGTGTTGGTTTGCGGGGTGGGGCGGGGCGGCCGGGCGGAGCTACTTGGCGTTGGCGGAGCTGCTGAGGATCTTGCGGACAGCCTGGGTGATGGCGTCGCGGTCGATGCCGTAGATCTTGAGCAGCTCGCTGGGCTTGCCGCTGCGAGGCACGTGGGACACGGCCAGGCGCTGGAGGTTGAAGCCAGACTCGTTCACCACGGCCGAGCACACTGCCTCCCCCAGGCCACCTACGGAACAGCAGGACAAAGGAAGAACGATCACATTTGTGCTCGAAAGGTGGAAGGGAGGGGAGGGGGGTATTTCTGCCTCTCTGGAGGGGAGGATGGGATGAATTTGGCCCCAATCTGCTGCAGTAAGGCCTCCATAAATGAGGTAGGCTCCCTTATCTAGGAAGCCACCAGGGCGACCAGAGACAAAGCAGTATTCCTGTTTGATAACCTGTCTACGGTCACTACAGTCGTGTCACTGAATAGCACTCGTTTTCATGTTGAGACACCCTCGCTTCTCCTTCCCTCCATCCTCATAACTGCCTCTCTAATTCCATCTCCTCACTTTCCCCTCCCTCCACCCTCCTCCCTCCTCTCCTCCTCCTCCCCTCCCCACCTCTCCTCCCTCCACCCTCCTCCCCCACTCCCTCCTTCCACCCACCTTCCCCCACACTCCTCCCTCCTCCCCTTCCCCACTCTCCTCCCTCCCTCCACCTCCTCTCTCCTC
>BROE01000020.1:18121209-18155342 GCA_036571765.1 Plecoglossus altivelis
TTAATACGCTTGAAGTCTGGCTGCTTGCCTGGAAGGCGTGAAGACATGCTCAGTGCGCCAGAGTGGATGTGTTACTGAGTGTTAGCTTCAGCTTAGCTGTTAGCTTTAGCCTAGCTGTTAGCTGTAGCCTAGCTGTTATCTTTAGCCTAGCTGTTAGCTTTAGCTTAGCTTTAGCTTAGCTGCTGTAGCAGATGGACAGCTGGCATGTTTCAAATGATCTTGCTGTTGGTTTTTATCATGCCAGGAAATGAGAGAATAAAGTCTTTGAAAGAAAAATGTTTCCCACCCCAGTTTGACACAGATGGTATGGTGTGTGTGTGTGTGTGTGTGTGTGTGTGTGTATGCAAGAGGGATCTTGGAGTGTTAGTTTGTGTGCGAGAGAGAAAGAGGGACAAAGAGAGAGACAAAGAGAGAGAGAGACAGAAAGAAAAAGAGAGAGAGACAGAGAGAGAGACAGAGAGACAGAGAGAGACAGAGTGACAGAGAGAGACAGAGAGAAAGGAAGGACGGAAGGAAGGAAGGAGGGAAGGAATAAAGAAAGAAAGAAAATATAGTGTGTGAACTCACCTGGACTTGTCAAAGTACTTCCCAGTGTAAGCCATTCCACAGGCCACACCCAGGCCCTGTCCCAGAGAGCCAGTGGCAACATCCACAAACTGCTGCTTCTGAAACACACACACCATACCATCTGTGTCAAACTGGGGTGGGAAACATTTTTCTTTCAAAGACTTTATTCTCTCATTTCCTGGCATGATAAAAACCAACAGCAAGATCATTTGAAACATGCCAGCTGTCCGTCTGCTACAGCAGCTAAGCTAAAGCTAAGCTAAAGCTAACAGCTAGGCTAAAGATAACAGCTAGGCTACAGCTAACAGCTAGGCTAAAGCTAACAGCTAAGCTGAAGCTAACACTCAGTAACACATCCACTCTGGCGCACTGAGCATGTCTTCACGCCTTCCAGGCAAGCAGCCAGACTTCAAGCGTATTAATGTTGCTGTTTGGTCCTAATGAGCACAGACTGCCAGGATTTGGTAGCGATCAAAGAATGGCAGTTGGGGTTAAATTGGTGTCACTCACAGGTGTGGTGTGGCCCTCCAGGGTGGAGTTAATTGCCATGATCAGAGATGGGTATTGTGTGTTCATTTACAGGTGTGAGGTGACCTTCTAGAGTGGGATTAAAGATCATGATTAAAGACTGTTAAGGGTGCATTCACTTACAGGTGTGGGGTGGCCCTCCAGGGTGGAGTCTACCTGGCACAGACTGAGCAGCTCGCTCTCCTTCAGGAAGCCTGTCTCTGTCCACATGGCGTACAGAGCAGGGGCAGCATGACCCTATTGGGACACACAAACACGCAACAATACATCAACCTGCTTTCAACCATTAAACAACCATAGACCAACACACAGTAGATTGTATAGCAAGATTTACATGACTTGTAAACATGGCACAATCACAACACAACCATCACCCGACCATATACTTTCGGATATGTTTATCCTATGCACCTTCTTGCCACAGAAATGTCCTTGTTTGGTTGAACTTAGATGGTAAATAAAGCCCTTTGTGATAATGAAAGACTGTCTCCAGCCATTTGATATAAGTTTATTCCCATTACAAAATGAGTTAAACGTTAAATGACTTAAAAGTTTAACTTCACAAAAGCCTCAAACCCTTCCATAATCAATCGAATCGTCTCGTGACGTTTCGCTGCGGAGATGAGTTAGAGCGTCACGCGCCTCACCTTCGACAGGATGAAGCGGTCGTTATTGGAGTTCTTGGGGTCCTCGGGGCGGTACTTCATGGTGTGGAAGAACAACACCGACATGATCTCCGCGACGCTGCAGCATGACGTGGGGTGTCTGAGAGAGACGAGGGGAGGTTACAATCACATCATTTCTCCGCGAGGCAGTCACAGACACTCAGCAGCAATGACCGGTCGGCCACAACCCCTGCGCTGCAGCCACGCGGTCAAGTGCCTACACAAGCTCACGCGCACGCACGCACAGTAATAGACGCAGACTAACTCGCAGTCGGGATCTATGAGATTTCATGGATTAAGGGGCTGGTGTCTGAACTTGACAAGGACACCTTAAGTAAACAAATGTTTTAATACCATTAAAAACAGGTTACAACATTTAAGTAGCCTACAGTTGATGCATATTAAAAAATAAAATATTTGGCCGTAAGTTCAAAAGTAACTAACCCCCAAACCTAACCTTAACCTTGATGTGCGCACGCGCAGTAAATCCTAGTTGAACAATTATACAGGTAGGATCCAATTTAAGGACACTGGCCTTGGATACGGTCACATCGCAGGCCAATCCCTTACGCGGCTGGACGCGAGTCCGCCAAAACTGGTACCATTTTGGCTTCTCTACGATCAGTCACAGGGCGCCATTTGGAAACACCCGCGCCACACGCGCATCACAATGCCACTGCCCCTATATCCCGCTGCGTATTTACGTAACGTAAGCCAATATTTTTAATCTTCTGTTGACCTGACAGATGCTCAATAAAAAGTCGGCTAGAGCTGAGAAACTGAAAACAAAGCCAGATTGTTTTCCCCTGTAAAGTCACTCTGAACTGATTTGGCCAGAATTGAATGGTTGTATGGACTGCCTGTGTATTCACAGGGTTTCAGTCAATGGGGAAGCCACAAAGCCTCCACCTGCAGTGTAATTGCATTCATACTTTGTTAATTGAATAAAAGTTTTGTGTCACGAAATAAATGGAAAAGCAGGTGCACTGGAAACCTAACAACTATCTCGAAATCTGCGGAAATTGTCGTTTACAAAAAGCCGTATACAACCACACCTAAGACTTGATTAAACTTGTATCCTAAATGTATAGGCTACAGACATATATTTTCATTTTTTTTGTTAAATTTTTGCTCAAATTGTTCTTGCCAATATCTCGTCAAAGGTTCTTTGTTTTACAGTTGAGTACGCGACTAAATTGCCAGGAACAATCGAAGTTATTAATATTTTATGGAACTTTAACGCAACGAAGCGCGCGCACATCTCAAATGGGTCCAACCGATGCCTCCAGCCTCTCCGCTCGACGATTAACCGACAGACAATCCATCGAATCAGCTCACGCGCACGGAATGCACTGCCGTGTTCTACCCAGTAACAGTCATCTCCCCTTAACGTTCACGTTTACGCTCTCAAACTATGTACTTGACTACACAGAAAACTCAATTAAATACAGAGTATGCCTACGATATTCATCAATAGCACCCGTAAAACTATTTTTAGAAGTCATTCAACCACTGTGCTTTGCCATCAGCGAACATATTTGGGACTTGTATTTCTTTCCCAAAAAGACGCTTTAAAAGTGAAATGTTCATTGGAACTCATCTCTATCCCATCTCACCAAAATAAAAAAATTCAAACAGCTTCGGTCTTATTTCAAACTCAAGTTCATTCATTCCTTCCCACTGTAACGGGAGAACAAAGAGGAACATGCTGTTCCCTAACCATTTCTCATCTGTACATGCATGTGTGTGTCTGTCTTTCTGTCTGTGCATATGTGTGTATCTCGATGTGCGCGTGCTGCATATGCGTACACATTACCCACCGCTCCACTTAAACGCATTTGTGTGTGCGTGTGAGCGCGTACCGGATTGTGTGTATATTGTGCACATTCATTTGAATGAATGACTGTCTCTTCTATACAAGTGTGTGGCTTCTTCCAGAGGCAGGGACTCACCCGCTGCCAGCTGCCGTGGTAGCCTTGATGGAGTTGATCCGCAGACGGTTGGCGATGTTCCTGAGCGCCTGCACGGTCTGCTGGTCTGGTTTGTGGTAGTCCTCCATGAAGGCAAAATATCAACGCGCCACAAGCACCAAAGAAAGTAAACGGACAGGAGCCGAGAGAGTCACCGCACGAGAGGATGGGTTAGGTGCGTGTGTGTGAGTGTGTGAGAGAGAGGAGGGGAGGGGGGGGGCTTGTGAGTTTGAGAGAGAGTGAGTTTGAGAGAGAGAGAGAGCTGGCGTGAGCTGGCTCGCACGCACACACACGTGCACGCACGCACACTGAAGAGGAAGGGAGGGGGAAGCCGGGTGGAGAGGTCTGCGAATCAGACTGCTGAGCCTGAGTGGCACTCTACACAGGCGAGGATGCGAGCGTGCGCACACGCGCCCGCGTGCGTGCGTGCGTGCGCACATGCGCGTGCGTGCGTGGGCGTGCTCATGGGAGGTGTGTCGGGGAGAAAGGCAAACAGACTGGAAGGAGTGAGACAGACGGGAGGACGGAGGGGGAGGAGGGAGAAGGGGGAGGAGAGGGGGTGGATGGGTTGAAGCGTCTAGCTACAATTGTCTTTGGCCTCTGTGTCTAAACTCATTAGTTGATGCTGGATGGATGACTTTGGTCCCTGTTTGGTTGCAGCCTCAGCGTGGCTTTGTTTGAGTTCCATGGCCTTTGCCCACAGCCATTTGTGCAAGCTAGAAAGATTTGTGTGTGTGTGTATAAAGCGAAGAGACAGACAGACCGACAGACAGACAGACAGACAGACGGACAGACAGGGAGATAATTTTGGTAACGGGTTAAGGTTTAGTTTGTTTAATCTGAACCCCCACAGAGCCCATGTGTGTGGAAAGCAGGGAGAGAGAGAGGGAGAGAGAGAGAGGGAAAGAGAGAGCGAAGGAGGGAGAGAGAGAGAGAGAGAGAGAGGAAAAGAGAGAGAAGTAGAGAGAAAGAGAGAGAGAAATGAGAGTAGAGGCTGAACGAGGGACGAGAGAGACCAAATCTTTTGTGGAGAGAGAAGGAGGAGAGGAAGCAGGAAGAGAGAAAGGGAAGAGGGACGGGAGAGAGAGTAGCAAGTGACGGGAGAGAAGAGCACACATGGAAGGAGCAGAAGAGAAGGAGGCGAGATAGGGAGGGGAACAGAGTAGACGCCGAGGGAGGAGAGAGATGAGGAGGGAGAGAGAGGAGAAGAGAGAGAGGATGGACAGAGAGGATGGAGAGAGAGACAGAGGGGTGAGAGTGGCAGCAGGGATGAAAGGATGGAGGGAAGGATGAGTGAGGGAGGGATGAAGGAGGGATAGTGGATGGATGGATGAGGGAGAGATGGTAGATGGATGAGGGAGAGGGGGAGAAGAGGGGAAGGAGGGAAGAGAGCAAGAGAGACGCAGGTGGACGCCGAGAAGAGAGAGAACGGCAAGGGGGAGAGAGAGCAGGTAAAATTGACAGATGGGACGCAACGGAGATTCGAGAGATAACGGAGTTCGCACGAAAAGAGAGGAGAGATGACCGACGACTAATAACAGTGAGCCAGATGTGATACCCGCAGAAGAGGAGATTGGCAGAGGAAATAGAGGCATTCCGAAAAGGTCTCGAGTGTAGGTGATAATCCCCATGAAGTCAAAGCGAAGAGTTACAAAAAGAGCCGGCTTCGAGGGTGAAGTTGAGAAACGGGTAAAAAAAGAAAGACAGAAAAAGAAAAAAAAAAATATTAAGAGAAAAAAAGGGGGCCTATAGAGAAAGAACGTAAAGAAAAGGAGCTTTCTGTTTTTTTGGTTTCGCAGTTTTCTGACTGGACGAGGGAATGACGGTAGCATCCCAGAGCGACAACAAGCGCTTTTCATAATAATAGAAACAAACACAAACATCAATGTTCTTTCTAATTCTAACCCCATCAACAAAATTCTCTCAGTTAAAGGCAACGTGTTGGCAGCATTTGGCATAGATTGTATATCGGCAGACAATGTCAAATATCATACATTTATTCTTGAAAAGTTATCTGGTTGGTTCAAAATGTTTTGGGTGAGGCGATTATTTTGGAGATAGAGTCACATACTTAGGAACAGGTTGATGTAGGAGTGATGAGTGGAGGCCAACATTACCTATTAAAAGAACTGGTTCCAAATGTCGAAGAAATGTGTTGATAAGATGTACATTTTGATTCTTCCAAGCCCGGGAGAGCGAAGGGGGGGGGTGGAAGGGAGCCTAGGCTCTCCTTCTAGCGTGTTGTGAGAGGTCGGATGAAGAGGGACACGAGCTAACCGCCTGTCCCCATCTCTTCCGCCACAGCCGCCAGGTGCAGGACCCAGCTGTCTGGGAGGCTGCTGTGTTCTTTCCCATTCAGCCAGGCACAGCGCAGGCTCCTAGACCATGTGGATGGGTCTAAACCCAGTCGTCCCTGCTTCTGTTTCTGTCCTTCAGGTTTGTAGAGCTGCGAACATGCAGGATGGTCTGCAACTGTACAATCAAATCACAGTTTTTGTATCTGCTCCTCTCAGTTTATCCCCCACATTTTCTTGTAAAGTTCTGTGAGAAAAGTGTATCGTTACTTTAAGTGGGAAATGTCTACAGATTTCTTGGTCCAAGTTTTCATTGGGACGGTGGTTTTTTATTAGTTGTTTCCTATTGGCTGTTTACATTTTTACTGCCTTATAACCAGCAACACATCATTAGGTTTCATTTGACACTTTCTATTGAATTAAAATAGGGGTTCAGCCTATTGGACGGTTGCGACAGCACTCTGAAAACAGACAAAGAGATGCAAGGGTACGCAGTGTCCCAAACGCTGTGGCCGCTTGTGTGCTGTGGGCAGCGTGTTTGAGTCGCCCTCTAGTGGTCAGAAAGGAGAAGTACGTGTGACCTGTTTCTAACGGCGGCAGAGTGGCAGAACACGTGCTCAGCTGCAGTCAGTCCAGTAATGGAGACTCTATAAAAAGATACCGTTATATTCCCACATGTTTCCGTGATTTAAAATGTGCTGTTCATGAGGGATTCACCTTTTTTAAGGGAGGGGAGAATATTGTTGCTGCAATTTTGAGTTATTTTGGAAATATGAGGCTCAAGGCGAATGCAACCAGATGTAGAGAATGAATCTGCATTTTCATAGTGCCCAGTGGACTAAAGGGATTAAGATAAAGACATGTTCTTTTTGAGAGGAAAAGTGTGTGTGTGTGTGTGTGTCCGTGTTTGTGTACCAAGCTTGCTGAATGCATGTGTGCATATGTGATTGTGCATCAGCGTACGCGTGTGTGTGTGTGCACAGAGCACCGCAGATAATGGCGGATTGATGCAACGGCACATAGATTGGCCCCTGCTGTGGTACAATCCAGAATGGTCCAAGTAGGAGGAGGCGGGGGTCAGTAGAAGAGGATTTTGGTGGTGACAGTACAGACTGAGTGATGAGAAAAAGAGAAGACTTACATCTGTTGGTTCTTCCTTCCCCTGTGAGATCACAGGACAGAGAGGGATGTGTGTATGTAGGCATGCTACATACACACATCCGTCTCAAACACTGCAGTCCCGGTGGGACATTTGACCGTGTTTGAAACGGCATCTTCAATTTAACTGGACACGGTAGATTAACATTCACATGCCCTTCTGTACGTATCGTCCAACGAGACGTACGAATACAAGATGGAAGTTCTGCAGGTCTCAGAGGACTGAAAGAGCACAGTTCAGACAGCATTTTTCGGTGGTTAGATCAAATAAACGTTCACAGTACCAGTGTTCAGCTGTGCTATCGCTGGATGGCTATAGCTGTATGATGACACCGCTGTCCCAGGTATCCCAACACACGCTTCCTAGCTCTGCCATAGGAGGGCGCTGTCTCTCTACAGATGTATGGTGGGTGGATGGTCTCCTCTCCTGAGAGGGAAGGACATGATTCTCTGTGAGAACAGGAAGGGTACAGGATGCATCGTTTTTTCCGGCCTCTGGAGGAGAAGCTGGGTTTGATGTTAGCGTGGGAACGTTGACTCTGTGTTATTTAACTGCTAAGAATTTGGCGATATGATTGTATTTGTATCTATAATGCCTGATTGATGGTTCGGTTATAACTGCCTGTGGACGTCTGTGGTGCTACAATTGAGGCTGAATATACAAGTATGGGAGGAAGGAAATACAGTAGACTCTTGTTAAACATTAGCTGGCTAAGCACCAGGATACACTGCAAATGTATGAATACAGTATTCTGTGTTTCTATGAACCTGTCAATCTCCTGCTACTGTTCACTTCCAAACGCCTTTCTCTCTCTCTCTCTCTCTCTCTCTCTCTCTCTCTCTCTCCCCTCTCCCTCTCTCTGTCTCCCGCTCTCCCTCTCTCTCCCTCTCTCTCCTCTCTCTCCCCTCTCCCCTCTCTCCGCTCTCACCTCTCTCCCCTCTCCCTCTTTCTCCCCTCTGTGTCCTTTCTCTCTCCCCTCTCTCTCTCCTCTCTTTCTCCTCCCTCTCCCCTCTCTCTCCTCTCTCCCTGGCCGTGTCAGCTCCTTGCATCCCTGACCTTTGCTGTAGCTGTGAGGTCATCTGTTTGCACCTCTGCCCTCTGAGCCATGGTGATGCCTTCACAACATACCTCCAACATACACACGCACAGTTGGACACACACACTGTTCACATACACACAATACCGTACACACACATACACCCTACGTACACACACAGACACAGAAAACTGTACACACACATATGCTCACACTTCCATGCACACAGACATGGAAACACACACACACACATACTGTAAGCACACATTTACTAATTTACTGACACCAACACATACACACACCGTCGCCCCCGCTCACACCAACACTGTCCATCCAGTTCCTGGTTTCTCCTTTGGGCTCCTTGGCCCCGTCAGAAAGGCTTCTCTTCAAAGCAGCCCCACAGGTGCCAGCCAATGGCCGCCTGTGAACGGTGCACCACATGACACAGGCGCAGCCAATAGGGGACCTCCACAGCCTCATACTTCCTGGAGGGAAAGTACATTCAGAGAGCATGGATGTTTCTATTTTTAATCGCTCTGGCAGGAAAAGAAGAGCTACGATGCCACTTTTTAAACAATGCCTTAATATAACATGGAGGTCGATTCTTTGAAAGAAAATAACAGGCTCAGTGTTACTACTGAGCTGCACTGGGCTCATATGATTAATGAGTTTGGGTTCAACAGAATCAGCATTAAGATCAGAAGACACACACCCTGTGGAATACACAAAAACACAACACACACGGATAAATATGTTCACAAAACGTGACACTTCGCAAAATATGCTCGCACGTCACAACGGCCACACGGTCCGTGCTCTATACTGTACGCGGAGTGTGTGGGAGCACAGATTTTCACACAGATAAACTCATGAAGCCCGATTCACGGGCGTGGAGACACGTTTCAACCCCCCCCCCCCCCCCCCCTCTCTCTCTCTGGCACAGACACATCGCTTTAATGCCGTGCGGCCCTCCAGGGCTGAAGCCCTCTTCCGTTCTGCGCTTCTCACTTCATTTCCTTAAAACGATCTGCGGTCACCACGGCGACACAACGTTTACCCTCCCTTCTGACGGCTGCCTGTCAATCGGAGCGTCCCTCTGCCCACCCGACCGCCCCCCCCCCACACACACACACACAAACACACACACACTCTCGCTCCCCTCCCCCACCCCCCTGACAGAGCAAAGGGCTTGAGCTTGAATCATCAACAACAGAGCAGTCAGTTAGTCAGCCATTCACAGCACTCACAGCTGGATTAAATGATCAGATCCATGGGGGGGAGGGGGAGGGAGAGGGGGGGAGGGAGGGGGGAGGGAAGGGAGGGGGGGGAGTCAGCTGAAGAAAAAGACGGAGAGGGCAGAATCCAGAGGAGGAGGAGAGCGTGAAGGACGACGAGGTGGAGATGACATCGTCAAGTGGACGAGGGAACGGAATAGTTGGTTTTTATAGCATGCAAAGTGATATGTGTCAGCAAGATGAGTTGGACGGAGAGATGATGGAGGAAGAACAGGAAGTTGAAGGACAGCAGGAAAAGGAGATAGGGGAGGTTGAAGACTGAAAGGCACAAATTAGAAATAAAATGGAGAGAAAGCTATGAGGATTACGTTTGAGAACTGGACAGACAGTGAGATGGAGACAGACAGAGCGAGAGAGACGGACAGAGCGAGAGAGACAGACAGAGCGAGAGAGAAAGAGAAAGAGGGAGAGACAATGAGAAAGGGAGAGAGAGGGTGACAGAGAGAAAGTGACAGAGAGAGAGGGATAAAGAGAGGGAGAGAGAGACAGAGAGAGGGAGGGAGAAACAGAGAGAGGGAGAAGAAGAAAGAGAGGGAGAGAGAAAGACAGAGACAGAGAGGGAGAGAGGGAGAGAGAGAAGAAAGAGAGAGAGAAAGAAAGAGAGGGATAAAGAGAAGGAGACAAAGGCAGAGAGAGAGGGAAGGAGAGAGAGGGAGGGAGAGAGAGGGAGAGAGAAAGACAGAGACAGAGAGGGAGAGAGAGATAGAGAGAGGGGGAGAGACAGGGAGAAAGAGAGAGGGAGAGAGAGATAGAGGGGGAGATGGAGAGTGAGGGAGAGAGATAGAGGGGGAGATGGAGGGTGAGGGAGAGAGTTAGAGGGGAGATTGGGGTTGAGGGAGAGAGATAGAGGGGGAGATGGAGTGTGGGAGAGAGATAGAGGGGGAGACAGAGGGTGAGGGAGAGAGATAGAGGGGGAGATGGAGGGTGAGGGAGAGAGATAGAGGGGAGATGGAGGGGGAGGAAGAGAGATAGAGGGGGAGATGGAGGGGGAGGGAGAGAGATAGAGGGGGGTAGGCTTAGTGTTGACGATGCAGTGGGAGAACAGTTCCACTGCAGGGCTTGGAGACTCCATCACAACAGCTCTCCTTCAAGCAGCTACACCAACACACACACACACACACACAAGTACACACATGCGCAGACACACTCACACAGAACTACGTGTGTATGCGCATCATCACATCAGTAAACACACACAGACTTACTGTAATAACAAGAAGAAAAGCTATTGGGCTGTGTTATTTATGACCCAGGCAGTGAAACAGACAAGATATCCTCTCCATAGACCCAACACCCCTTCTCATACCAAAACAAAACACTTCCTGTAAAGTAAAGTAGCCTTTCGATGCTGCTTGATAAGACTTATTTATACTGTTATTAAAATGTGATCATGTGCTGCCCAGTGATGAGATGGGAAGACGCATGCATCAAAAACGGCACAAATACTTCTGAATGGGATTAGAGTGGACCAGGCTCCCAAGGAAAAGAGTAGTGTTGCAGAGAAAGAGAGAGAGAAAGAGGAAAGGAGAGAGAGAGAGGAAGGGACAGAGAGAGGGGAAGAGAGGGAGAGGGAGAGAGAGAGAGGGGGAGAGAGAGGGAGAGAGGGAGGGACAGAGAGAGGGGAAGAGAGGGAGAGGGAGAGAGAGAGAGAGAGAGGGGGAGAGAGGGGGGAAGAGAGAGAGGGAGGGACGGAGGAGAGAGAGGGAGGGATGGAGGAGTGAGGCCCTTCTATGCCAGCCAGAGATCTATTGCAATCAGATTTAAAAAGCTGCAGAGGAAGAGAGAGAAAGACAGAGAGTGGACGGGAGTAATGAAGAAAGGGCAACAGACCAAGAGAGGGAGGCAGAAGAGAGAGAGAAGGGAGAGAGAGGACGGAAAGAGGAGGGAGAAAGGAGAGAGAGGGGAGGGAGAGAGAGAGGACAGAGAGAGAGGAGGGAGAGAGAGAGGAGAGAGAGAGCAGAGAGACAGGAGGGAGAGAGAGAGGAGAGAGATGAGAGAGAGACGAAGGAGAGAGAGGAATTAGAGAGGAGGGAGAGAGAGGTGAGAGAGGAGGGAGAGGATGAGAGGAGAGAAAGGGGAGAGAGAGGGGAGGGAGGGAGAGAGGGAAAAGATAGAGAGAGGAGGGAGAAGGGATAGAGAAGAGAGAGAGGAGAGAGAGAAAGAGACAAAACGGGGAGGACGACAGCAAAGAAGAGTGTGTGCAGGGAGAGGTTTTCACAGGAACAGCTGTTTACTGGAGATCACTTATGTAAAATAAACACACATTGTACACAAAGCTCAGAATGATCCCATTAAAAGTAGGACCAAGCACATTATTTCTGTTGGATTTCTGTGGTTTGACAAGCGGTTTGTGTCCGTGGGTTTTTTTTGTGGTGACTGTTCACATCCTGGTTGATTCTGGATGGGTCATATTTCGGTTCAGAACCATATCAACAAAATGTTGGGTTTTCATGATGAATCAGAGCGTATCATTAACCGACAACTTTGAATATTAAAAAGGAGAGCAGGGGGAGTGGATGGTGGTGTTTTCAGTGAGAAAGCAAAACCTATGTTCCCCTTGTATACTCAGCACAAAAACACCAAGTGTGTGAAACAAAAGGGGATAATTTTTCACCACAGGCACCTTGCAGAGACACTTTGCTGAGCATGGTTATTTTGGGTTGCCAGGTTTGATGAACTAGGTCCCTAATGTGGCGGTTTGAAGCAAGGAGAACAGAGGGGCAGACGAGGGGAGGGAATGAGGGAGGGGGCCAGGGAGGGAGGAAGACTGGGAAGGAGGAGGGCGAGGGAGGGAGGGAGCGAGGGAGGGAGCGGGTCGAGGTAGCTAGGGAGACTGGGAGAGGTGGGAGGGAGAGGTGGGAGGGACGGACACTGAGAGGGAGGGATGAAGACTGGGAGGAAGGGAGGGAGGGTGACTGAGAAAGAGGGAGGGAGACGAAGGGAGGCGGGTGAGAGAGGGAAGGGGCGAGGGAGGAAGGTAGGTAGGTAGGGAAGGAGGGAGGGAGGGGAGGAAGGGATGGAGACTGAGGGAGGGGAGAGAGGGGGACTGGGAGGGAGGTAGGTAGGGAAGGAGGGAGGGGAGGAAGGGATGGAGACTGAGGGAAGGGAGAGAGGGAGACTGGGTGGGAGGGAGGTAGGGAAGGAGGGAGGGAGGGGAGGAAGGGATGGAGACGAGGAGCCGAACATCGTCTGTATCCCCTTGGGCACCTGTGCCCTCTGTCTGTGTTTTTCTTTCATTTCCTCAAGTTAACATGAACTGCAGTGCAGCAGTATCGTGGGGAGCACAGGAGAGAGCTTCAACCGCAGGGAGGAAAAGGTGTGCTGGGTAGGAAACGCGCGCGCGTAAACCCAGTGGGATGAGGGAAACAAAGTCTAACTGACACCCTCCCTCATCCACTCCAGCATCGCGTGATCTCTCCAGGAAAAATCATTGTGGCAGGTTGAGAGAAACCAGGTCAACAACAACAGAGGAGAAGGGAAGGAGATGAAGGGGAGAGCAGGGACTCAAAGAGAGATGCTGAGGAGAGAGACTCTGCAGGACAAGACAAGGCCTGCTGATAGACAGAGTTACTTTACACGCTGTGAATGTAGACAGGCCTTGTTTCAGGTGTCTTACAAGCACAACTGACACTGGCTCTGAGACGCACACAGGTATCATCAGCCTGCTTTTAAGAGGCGTTGAGTTATATAATCACTATCTCACCAGTACTTTTCCTCCATGACAGGCTAAGGAGGCTAACTTCCCATGTTGTTGCGCAGCAGTAACACCGACCACTAAAAGGTGGCAAATGATCACAACACGATCAGATGGCGATCGAGGGTGACGACGATTGGCTCGAAACGAAACGCTTGATTGACAGCTGCCCCTCCCTCTCTCCCTCTCCTCTCCCCTGATGAATAATGAAGAAGGGTTCTGGGAGAAACCATTATCCCAGGGCAGACAGGTAAAGTGATCTGGGACTGGAAACCTAGCCCTGGCTGTTCCGCCCTCCTGCCCTCCTCCCCCCGCCCTCGTCCAGACGCAGAGCTGGAGACGCACACCTCCTCTCCACAGTGTATCGGACCCTCGCTGCGTAGTGTTGCTCCAGGAAGATGCATGGATATTTGGCTACTTCGCACTCACCTCAGAAGTACAGGTAAAATCTAGACTGTTTTAAACAGACATTTTGAAAGCTCAGACATCAGGCCACTTTCCTATGCGGTTCTTTATTCATAAGTCTTGGTACTTGGAAGCATGCGACGCTTTTGAACTCGGAGTTGGGATTTTTTTTTATTTAACTTTTGTTGCAGGTATGTGTTTTGTCTGGGTGAACTATTTTCAAAGTACATTTGAGCTTTCTGGTACACATCAGCGACTCGGTCTGGTTTAACACCTCGAAGGCTCTCGAGCTGAACCGATAGCTCTAAAACACCGTTTCTTAGAGAACAGGTTTCTTATCCAGAGACCAGATGGAAGGGCAGAGAAGAATATCATATCTCTGAGGGTCTGTTGGAGGTCAGAGGTGTCATGTTCTCGTCAGTCTTTCATTGAGGTGGGCTTCGTCTACAACGTACGTACCGATAACAACAGGTGTGTGTGTGTGTATGTGAGGGGGGGGGCATTTCACCATTTCTCCCTGTGATGCACATCAGTGACAAGTTTTTACTTGAAACACATAAGTGCACATTACAGGGGGGTTAGCCGTTAACGGTTAAAAGATATTCAAAACGAGCACCGAAAGCGGTGTGGAATATTCCAGAAAGGTCTTAGTGGCGGACGCTGAGAAGGTGTAATGGGAGAGAGGCCAAGTGTGTGAAAGTAGATCAGGTAACTTGGTGTTGCCTTTCTGCCTTATCATGAACCACAGGCACTAGGAACCAGCTGGGGAGCGTAGCGACTCCAAGTGAAAATGAAGCTCATTTGAACCAAACAGGTCCCACATCGCTAGCAATATCGGACCTAGCTTGGTCTATGTGGGCTGTAATTATTCTTGATAATGGACCTGGCTATTCATTCATCAATGACTTCTGAACCAGTGTTGGATAATTGAGCTTATCACATGTGCTTATAATCAGGCGATACATTTTGGTACCGTTACTCAAAATGTTATTTTTTTTATCCCTTTTTTTTTTTTTACTAAACAGATAATTTAAAAAGACATGGTGAAGTACCGGCTCGATTGTACATCACCTCATTCTATGAGGAAGTAAGTTTTTACAGCGTCACCTAGAATTACACTACATGCGCTCAACACGTTTTAGCAACTTGACCTAACAGCCTGTGTGAATGGTCTCGATTCGCATTGATTATTGCTGAATATTAGGCTATTATTCGGTTCTGCGGGTCTATTCAAATCCTCAGGGAAAATCGTCGGCAGGTGGCTGTGATCTTGTGGCATGTCACACTTTGAATCTGAAAGCAAGCAGCTAGTGAAAGCCTCATTCTGCGTCTGTCGTTATGCCAGATAGATGGCATCTCCTAGTAAGAGGATACAACGTATTCCTTCAAAAATCGCCCAATTTGAACGCAACGTGACCACAGTCCAGCAGGATTGTATTCATTTGAATTCATTCAAAAATGTCCTTTCAGCCACACATTTTAAATAATCAAATCATGGCCCATCGAGGACTATCCTGCGTGGCTCACGGTCATGCTAACAGTGATATGCCATCGCTGCAGAGCATTTTCAGCGTAGCCTACTTTGACATCCTGTGGGCACGAGCTTTCACAAACTTAAGCTACGGTAGATATCCTACACAGCACTTCAACCACACATTCACAAACACCGTATGCAAATGACAGAGCGTATGTCTTGTGTTCATAACTTGTTTTCTTCGTGGCATGTAAATGAGATGCTAGCACGAACAGGAGGGCCAGCGCCAGAAGGAACAGAGCTCGGATTTTGATGTGCTCATTTTACTGTTCACTGACGCCGTGACGATAAACTGGCAGCGCTGCGCAGCGCACGAGGATGCTCTGTTCTCTCTCGCGCGCACTCTCCTGTCTCCTGCTTTCCACCATCAACATGGAAGGGCTTAATTAATGCATGTGTCCCTCCTGCCCTCGAGCTAATGAATTTTAATTTGCCGTTTGAGACTAGACGTACGTTTTTTCGGCCTCAAAAGCACTGGACTTTCCTTACAGAGTGGATAGCACGGAGGTATCTGCCAAATAATAAGTCTTCAGAGAAGGTAGGCTATGGTTTGGGCTACGGAATGGGGTCCGAAGTTAGCATTTAGCATCGCTGCGCTTTGCTTGCATTTGCTATGAAATGTCGGCTTTTTCATCGTTTTCACAGTGGATCATCAAAGCAACATTGGTGCCAATTTAACATCCGCGTATCGCAGCGGTCCAAGTTTGTCCTTCAAATAGGCTAGCCGATTATGACTGGCTAGCCCAGACCCAGGAAAGATTCCCATTTTCCCCATTTATCTGGTTATTAGCCTAGAAAAGGCATGTATCTAATTATTTGTTGATTGTCAACACACATGACATTGGTGTTTTTAATGACAACTAGTCAGACATTTGGACCAGAGTACCGATGTTGAACAGAACACCGGGGGGAAACCAGACCGTGTGCCTTACCTGAGACAAATTATTAGCGATCCTTGTAACCTTTCCTAAACTAGCAATTTTGCCAGCTGTTACTGCGAAGCATCGCAAAGATCAACTGACGACCGTGCATCGGTGTATTCTTACAACAAGCGCCCTAGTCGGAGCTATTCACAGCTTTGAAAGCCCACCTTGTGGTCCAAAAGAAAGACGGGAAGCGGTAAATTTGAGAAAAGCTATTGTCACGAATCGCTCGTGGGAATGTCAGTTTCTATTTACATCACGGCAGTGAGAGCGCGGTCGATTTATATTGATGTGACTTGGTCATAATACAAAACTCGCATCTTTCCGAAACCGCGAATCGCTTTTGTGTTTTCTGAATTAAATGGGAAGCGAAACCCACGACACTGGACGAGAATGTAATGTTACAATCGGTATTAGGAGGTGATCACGTCCGACGGGAAATAGAATCGTGTGTCTTTTGAAGCTTCTGGGAATATGATGGCAATGTGACCTTTTTTCTTGTTCTTGTGTTCACTGCGGGGCCTGACACTCGCAGTTCAAGGACTTGTACAACTGATTTGACCAAGTGATGCATTAGAGTGACAGCTTTGAATTCACTCGGCTTCTCCGTGTGTTTGGAGGCTCGCGGAGCATGTCATCTGCCTTGCTATTCAAGCGCACGTTCAAGTAATTGCGGTTTCGTCACCAATTGTTTTTGTCATTGTTTATCATTATAACACCGGATAAAGGTTAAAAGGCTGCCAAATTGGATCAACCTGCATAAGACGATGGTCTGCTGTCCTTTGTCAAACTAAATACGTATATTTTTTTTTTGCAATAAAAGGGGATTTAATGTTGTGTTTATGCAGCTTGAGCTCAACCATTTGACGCTTCTCGTCTTAACAGGAACTTTGATACATAACAAATGTAACGCCTGTTCCTGGCCACTACTCTCATGTGTCATCTGTCAGTGAAAGAAAGATACAGTCACATACGCTGTAGAAGATTTACTCAGCAAGTCTTTAAGACGTTCAATCCGTGTAGACATCACTTTTCATCAAACTCTGCATCTTTGTTCAGTCATGTCAATTTGCTGGACTGTTTCTGTTGGCCAACACATTAGTAATGAGCGTACTACTGACTTAGTCAGACCATGGAAGCGATGACCAGTAATAAAAGCTGTGTGTTTTTCGATCTCACGTGTGAAGCAGGGCTCATGTGTTGGCTTGTTGCTGTTGCATTACTGTAGCTCTGCCCCAAGGCCAAGAGTCCGAAGGCCTGGCTTTCCTCTGATCTGATTAGTAACAGATCTCAGTAGCGCAGCTCGCAGCACACCACAGAGAACACAGCAGCCAACAGTTAGCGCTCAACCATTGGAGACGTGTGCAACTTTCCATCTGAACGTGCCTAACGATGACCCCGCTTTCATCTCACCTTCTCTTCCTCAGAGGCAAACTATGCCAGCAGCGCCAGTGTCCCTCCCCCTGGTGACGAGCCAGCCCATTGGTCAGAGCTTTCCGGCCCCCTCTAGCCCCGCCCACTCCCCTGGCAGATCCATGCTGCTGGACACGCCTCGCAGAGCCACGCCCGCACCATGAGCGCCAACGGGCCCGCCCCCGCCCCCGCGGCCCCTCCCGCGCCTGCCGCCCCTCCAGCGGCCCCGCCTGCGCCCCCGCCCCCGCCCGCCGCGCCCCCGGCACCTGCCCCCAACATCCCGGTGGGTGCCTTGGCACAGAAGAAGCGGGCGCAGTATGCCAAAAGCAAGAAGCAGGGCAGCACAGCCAACAGCCGGCCGCCACGGGCCTTGTTCTGCCTGAACCTTAACAACCCTATACGCAGGGCCTGCATCAGTCTGGTGGAGTGGAAGTATCCTTTACTGGACAGGACGGACCACGGAGTGTGTGTGTGCACGTGTGTGAGCGCACGCGTGTGCGTGTGTGTGTGTGTGTGTGTGAGCGCACGTGCATGTGTGTGAGCGCACGTGCGTGTGTGTGAGCGCATGCATGTGTGTGTGTGTGTGTGAGCGCATGCGCGTGTGTGCTGGAGGACGGTGGGATGAGAGAGAGAGCGAGTGTTTGATCCAGGAAGGTAAACCAGTGTGAGTATGAATGAATGAATGAACGAACAAATGAATGAATGAAGCAGAATGCGCCTCAGTCTTGCAGGAGTGTGTATTGTAAGGTTGTGTGTAATGTCTAACACTCTTGGGTTGTGAGCAAACCAACTCACAGTTGTTTAGTTCTCACATGTAATTTGAACCAAAGAGTAATCATTCTACTCTCCGCAGACGTATCACAATCAGATGTCGTATCACACGTACGCTTGCAGGGCTTGAAATCGCGCCCTTTAAAGTTTGACGCTGCTAACTTAACTAAACTAAAGTTAGGATCACCGAGTCGCCACCAAGTCCAAAAAGTTAAATTTCCAGCCCTGGATGGTGATGTCACTTTGTATCCATTCTTTATCCTGACCTTCAGAGTCAGCGACACCTTCTCAGCACAAACAGGATCACGGACAAGCCATATCTCCCTCCTCGTTAGCCAATGAGATACCTTGCTGTAAATGTCAGCGCACAGCGGAGACACAGCGCAGCAGCAGAAGCAGCACTCTAGAAAAGAACAATTAACGTTGAACCTTTAATCAGGCTTTTAGTTGCGTGGATGAGAAAAGCACCACACTATGACAATAATGAGCTGATTAGAGTCCAATAACATTCAATAGCAACTTGCTGACATAGAGCGTTCAGTGTGTGTACTGCTGTGGTGTGTGTGTGTACTGCTGTGGGGTGTGTGTGTTCTGCTGTGGTGTGTGTGTGTACTGCTGTGGTGTGTGTGTACTGCTGTGGTGTGTGTGTTCTGCTGTGGTGTGTGTGTTTACTGCTGTGGTGTGTGTGTACTGCTGTGGTGTGTGTACTGCTGTGGTGTGTGTGTGTACTGCTGTGGTGTGTGTACTGCTGTGGTGTGTGTGTGTACTGCTGTGGTGTGTGTGTACTGCTGTGGTGTGTGTGTGTACTGCTGGGGTGTGTGTGTGTACTGCTGTGGTGTGTGTGTACTGCTGTGGTGTGTGTGTGTACTGCTGTGGTGTGTGTGTACTGCTTGTAACGCGTGTTCGACTGACTCGTCGATGGCTGCGATGGTGTCTCTGACTACCGCACTAGATACATGTGTGTTGTGGTGTACTGCTGTAGACGCGTGAGTTGTTGTGGTGTAACTACTGTAACGTGATGTTGTACTGAGAGGCCTGTACCAGGCGTAGATGTGTGTGTACTGCTGTAGCGTGTGTGTGTACTACTGTAACGTGTGTGTGTACTGCTGTAGCGTGTGTGTGTACTACTGTAACGTGTGTGTACTGCTGTACCAGGCGTGTGGTGTGCGTAATTGCGTGTAACACGCATGTGTGTGTGTACTGCTGTAACGTGTGTGTGTGTGTGTACTGCTGTAACGTGTGTGGATTCTGGAAAACGGTTCATGAGGAAAAAACAAAGTCAATGGGCGGCTAGATTGCTCTCCGCGCAACTGTGCAGGTCGTGAATAGTCAGCAAGTACCCCTAAAACATGAACTAAAATACTGCCGGGGTTTTGTGTGTGTGTGTGTGTCGTGTGTGTGTGTGTGTGTACGATTGTGTGTGTGATGTGATGTGTGTGTCGCGCGCATATGTTATGTGTGTTGTAGTCATGGTGTGTGTCTTGTTGTGTGTGTGTCTGTCAGTGCGTGTGTACCGTGCGTGGTTCGTATGCGTGTGTGTCTTGTGTGTGTGTTGTATGTGTATGGGTGCGTGTGTATGTGTGTTGTATACGTGTGTGTGTCTTGTGGTGTGCATTTACTCATCTAGTGCCAGTAAGCTTCTATTCATGTGTGTCACTAGTAGGCGCCGCGTGCGTATGTGTGTCGTATGCGTGTGTCTTGTCTGTGTGTGTATGTGAAGCCAGAGTGTGACTCAGGGGCACCACACAGCTGTTTGACACTGTAGAGAGAGTGTGAGCAGAGCTCTCTCTCACATACACACGCACACACACACACACAGCAGCCAGGGCTGGTTATGGACATGTTAATAGGCTTTCCTTGGCCTGGACGTAAGAACATTTACATTGCATCTGCTCTGAAATACTGTAGTTAAGATACAAGTGAGAGTTGCAATTGTGATTAAGTTACAAGTTATCTGTTCCCATTCATGTCATATGAAAGGGGATTTGGGTCTGTGTGAGTTGGACATGTGAGTTGTTTATACATGGAATATATATATAAACTGTCTGTGTTCCATCAATTTGGTTGCTTTCCTTAACCCTCTTTTACAGGCCATTTGATATCTTTATATTAATTGCTATATTTGCCAACTGTATGGCCTTAGCTGTGTACATCCCCTTCCCCGAAGATGATTCCAACTCCACAAACCACGACCTGGTGAGTACTTACAAATCCATCATCCAATACAGCGGTTGGCGATCCTGGTCCTCGAGGAGCCGATGTCCTGAAGGTTTTAGATGTCTCCTTGCTCCACCTGATTCTAATGAATGGGTTGTGACCAAGCTCTGTGGATGCCTGGTGATTAGAATGAGCTGTGCTGGAACAGGGAAACATCTCGAACCTTCAGGACAGTGACCCCCCCCTCTCCACTCCCCCACCTCTAAGGACCAGGATTGCCCTACCCCTAATCGAATGGCATCATCATCCTCATTCATGACCTTTGACCTTTGTTGTTATGAAGTCCGGGTCCATTTCCTGTCTGCTGGCTTCCACCAGCTTCTCTCAGCCTGTGGCTTGGTGTTGTCATGAGGTTCTGCTTCAGGATCTCCAGCTGTCAGCTGAGGGAAAGTGCCTGTGGGTGTTGGAGCGGTTTGCTGTTTGTGGACTGGCGGCCACTGTCGGGTTTCTTGTTTGTATGTACTCCAGTTGTTTCAAATCTTTGGCGTTGACCAGCATTGAGTTACACACACACACACACACACATACAAACACACACACACATACACACACACACACATACATACACACATACACATACACACACACACACACACACAGACAGTGTTCTACAAACAGGGTTACCATCACGCTGCTCACACTGGGCATCCACAGCCAGGCTTCCGAGGGCGGTGAGACCTGCGTTTATGGCTGTAATTTGCTCGTTTCCAAGCTAAGTGGGCTGAAACACAGACCGCTCTGTTTGTGTATCTTGTATAACCAAAGGCCGTGGGTTCCAACTCTTGATGCGGAGAGAGAGACAGGGACAGAGGGACAGACAGACAGAGAGAAAGAGACAGACAGAGAGAAGAGACAGACAGAGAGAGACAGAGAGAGGTACACAGAGTGAAACAGACTGACAGAGAGAGACAGAAGGAGACAGAAAGAGAGAGACAGAGAGAGAGAGAGACAGAGAGAGAGAGACAGGCAGACAGAAGGAGAGACTGAGAGAGAGAGACAGAAATAGAGAGACAGAGAAACAGAGAGACAGACAGACAGACAGAGAAATAGAGAGACAGTGGGACAGACAGACAGAGAAATAGAGAGAGAGTCATCTGGAAACTCTCCCCCTCGCTACTGCTTGATCACTTCTTTTTCCTCCACCCTTCAGAGATTTGATTCACTTTTCTATTTTTAGAAACTCTCATCTCCGCACCTCTCTCCCATCTCCTTGCTGCATTTCATCAGCATGTATGCCTGGGTGTCAAGCGAATGATGAATTATGGGCGATGTAGTGTGGTAAGCATTGTTCCACAGCTGAAGCTGAGCTCACACGCACACTAAACGCCCAGACTACACAGAATGATGTTTTACACGGGTACAATTGAGCAGACGCCCCTCAATGATTCATGAACAAGCAGAGTGTCTGCCAGACAGATGGACGCACGCTCCTGGAGGAGCTGATGTCTGAGAGCAGAGGGTCCTCAGCGGAGGTAGAGGCGGCTCCTCCATCCTGCACCTTCACCCAGAGGAAACAGGACAGGCACCTCCACCTGGCCTCCTCCTCCACCAGGCCTCCTCCTCCACCTGGCCCCCTCCTCCACCAGGCCTCCTCCTCCACCTGGCCCCCTCCTCCACCTGGCCTCCTTCTCCTGACCCCCCCGACCTTCTCCCCTTCACCTCTCCCTGGTCTCCTCCTCCTCTTTACCTCCTCTTCAACCTGGCCTCCTCCTGTCCTACTCCTCCTGACCTCCTCTTTACCTCCTTCTCCCCCCGATCTCCTCCTCCTCCTTATCTCCTCCTTTTGAGCTCCTCCTCTTGGCCTCCTCCCCCTGACCTCCTCACCACAACCTCCTCCTGGCCTCCTCCTGACCTCCTCCTGACCTCCTCCTCTTCCTGACCTCCTCCTCCGCCTGACCTCCGCCTCCTCCTGGGCTCCTCCTCCAGGCCTCCTCCAGAGCTGAGGCGCTGATGGGCCTGTGAAGGAGTGTGGTGTAATGCCGCTTCACAGTTTGACCTCCTGCAGGCTGACCCCTAGGGTGTTGGTTTGCACAGTAGCAGTACAGAGAAAGTAGGTCATATGGAATTATCCTGTCTCTCTCTTTCCCTCTCTGACTCTTTCTATTCCTCTCTTCCTCTCTCTCTCTCTCCCTCTCTCTCCCTCCCACCCTCCCTGTCTCTCCTTCTCTGACTCTCTCTTCCCCTCCCTCTCTCTCTTTCTCTCTCTCCCTCTCTGACGCTCTCTCTCTCTGTCTTCCATTCTCTCTTTACCTCCCTCCCTCCCTTTCTCCCTCTCTGACTGTTTTTCGTCCTCTCTCTCTCTCTCCCTCTCTCTTTCTCCCTCCCTCCCTCCTTCTCTCTCTTTCTCCCTTCCTCCCTCTCTCTCTCTCTCTCTCTCTGCTGGATCATCTCTGCAGGGTGTTGGTTCTAGGCCCACACCAACGGACCAGCTCACAACACCAGCGGGTGGACTTTAGCGGCCCTGTGTTTGTAGACAAGAAATGTGTGTTTAATCCCACTCAGGCTGAAGTACTGCAGCTGATGTAGTGTACACCTCTCTGTTTGAAAATTGGACTGGCGTCAGCGTAAATGACTGAGGTTCAGGGTATGGAGAGATAGGCAGTGCAGTCTTGCTGTGTGTGTGTGTGTGTGTGTGTGTGGACTCGCTACTGCCAAATTCAACGTGGGCCACCTCACCAGAGACCCATCCCTCTCTGTGATCTATCTCAGCCCTGGTCCAGCCGTGCCAGCAAGCGGGTTAGAGCTTCATAGCTGCTCTATAGATCAGAGACATGGAGCAGGCTTCCATCAAATGGCTGGAGCTGGGAGTAGGGCTGGGGCTTGGAGTAGGGCTGGGGCCGGGAGTAGGGCTGGGACTGGGAGTAGGACTGGGACTGGGAGTAGGGCTGGGAGTAGGGCTGGGGCTGGGATTAGGGCTGGGACTGGGAGTAGGGCTGCGGCTGGGAGTAGGGCTAGGACTGGGGCTGAGGCTAGTGCTGGGACTGGGGCTGAGGCTGGGGCTGGGAGTAGGGCTGAGGCTAGTGCTAGGACTGGGGCTGTGAGCAGGGCTGGGAGTAGGGCTGAGGCTAGTCCTAGGACTGGGGCTGGGGCTGAGGCTGGATCTAAATGGCACCAGTGGCAGAGTCCTGTAGTTGCTGCCCCCACCGGTCCATCTGCCTTCGCTGATCACCCAGGAAGTGAGAAGCCACGATGGGGATTAGACGTGTAATTATATTTATCACATATTGGAGACATCATAATCAGCCAGCCCTTATCACTTCTTCCGTCATTGCAGCTGAAAACAGCCACTTCTTTCTCTCTCTCTCTCCCACACACACGTGCACACACACACACAAACACACCCACACACGTGCACACACACACACAAACACACCCACACACACACACACACACAAACACACACAGTCCCGAATCCCACACCACTGGCACTGCTGAAACCCTTTGACATATTTTGGAAGGGAGAAATGCAACCGTCTCCCTTCCTGTTATCAGCTGGTCTCTTTTTTCTTGCTCAGCTGGTCTCTCTCGTCTTGCTCAGCTGGTCTCTCTCGTCTTGCTCAGCTGGTCTCTCTCGTCTTGCTCAGCTGCTCTCCCTCGCCTTGCCATGTGGTGACTGAAGAGGGACTAGCAGGGGGGGAGAGGGGGGGCAGAGCACACAGGACTACTGATGACTCGTTTCAACCAAAGAAAGCATTTTTCCAAGCTTTGCTACCAGTAGTGGTGGTTATGCAGCACTCACCAAAACTCCAGGGAAGCAGCTACGTTGCTGTTTTTCAACACGGTAGCTAAATAGGGCAGGTGTGCCGGGCTAGACTCAAATGGAGCACATTTAGCAAACACACACTCATGAAACAAGTGCCACGGGAGGCTTGTGTGTGGTGTGAGAGGGAGAGAAAGGGGAGGAGGAGCGATACAGTAAGAGAGAGAAAGAGAGAGGAAAATGCTGAGCTGGTCCGGTACAGCACCTGAAAAGAAGACAAAGCTTTGGGGCTTTGTCCGTTCACCCCGCCTCAGTCTCTACTGTCCACTGACTCTTACCTGTCTCACCCCCCTCTCAGTCCTCTAATGTCACCTGACTCTTAACCTGTCTCACACCGGGCCTGCTCAGTCCTCTACTGTCCCACTGACTCTTAATCCTTCTCACACTCCCTGCCTCAGTCCCTCTATGTCCCACCTGACTCTTTAACTGTCTCAGCACGCCCTGCTCAGTCCTTACTGTCCACCTGACTCTTATCCTGTCTCACACCCCCCTGCCTCAGTCCTCTACTGTCCCACCTGACTCTTATCCTGTCTCACACCCCCCTGCCTCAGTCCTCTACTGTCCCACCTGACTCTTAACCTGTCTCACACCCCCCTGCCTCAGTCCTCTACTGTCCCACCTGATTCTTATCCTGTCTCACACCCCCCTGCCTCAGTCCTCTACTGTCCCACCTGACTCTTATCCTGTCTCACACCCCCCTGCCTCAGTCCTCTACTGTCCCACCTGACTCTTAACCTGTCTCACACCCCCCTGCCTCAGTCCTCTACTGTCCCACCTGACTCTTATCCTGTCTCACACCCCCCTGCCTCAGTCCTCTACTGTCGCACCTGACTCTTATCCTGTCTCACACCCCCCTGCCTCAGTCCTCTACTGTCCCACCTGACTCTTATCCTGTCTCACACCCCCCTGCCTCAGTCCTCCTGACTCTATATGCCATTTCACAGCTATTGTGAGGCACGTTCCTATTCCACGCTTACTAGATTCAGACTGCAGCGTCCAATACTTTCACGAGCACAGAGGCACGGTGACAGTTTGCCTAGACCGGCTTGGCCCTTGCAGACACCCAGTCCTACCCTGGTAGTGTTTCCCACTACACATGCTGTGAGCCAATGTGTTTGAGGCACGTAGGAGATTCACACAGTTGAGTAGACTTGCTAGTCTTTGGTTTAAAGATGAAAGGCCTTGGGGTGCTTAAAGCACAGCTCCTTAGAATAAAGGGTTTAGAACCTTCAGCGAATGTTCTGAAAACTCCGAAGATCGGAAGGCACCACATCCCAAGGACATGAGCCTAGGTTAACCCTTCGCACTTTTAAATGTGTTCAACACATATTGACAGTTCTGTCTAGTCTTGATAGTCAAGTTGCGAGAATCACTGTACTTTGAGAATACCGTGCAAAAGTTCCGATTTTTCACATGAAAATCGTTCAGACGTTTTCCCTCAGCATTCATTCAGCAGAGTGACGGAGAGTGAGGGAGAGTGACTGAGAGTGACTGAGAGTGAGGGAGAGTGAGGGAGAGAGTGAGGGAGAGTGAGGGAGAGTGAGGGAGAGTGACTGAGAGTGAGGGAGAGTGAGGGAGAGTGAGGTAGAGTGAGGGAGAGTGAGAGAGAGTGAGGGAGAGTGAGGGAGAGTGACGGAGAGAGAGGGAGAGTGACGGAGAGTGAGGGAGAGTGAGGGAGAGAGTGACTGAGAGTGAGGTAGAGTGAGGGAGAGTGACGGAGAGAGAGGGAGAGTGAGGGAGAGAGTGACTGAGAGTGACTGAGAGTGAGGGAGAGTGACGGAGAGTGAGGGAGAGTGAGGGAGTGTGACGGAGAGTGAAGGAGAGTGAGGGAGAGTGAGGGAGAGTGAGGGAGAGTGAGGGAGAGTGTGACGGAGAGAGAGGGAAAGTGAGGGAGAGAGTGACTGAGAGTGAGGGAGAGTGAAGGAGAGTGAGGGAGTGACGGAGAGTGAGGGAGAGTGAGGGAGAGTGACGGAGAGAAAGGGAGAGTGACGGAGAGTGACGGAGAGTGACACAGTGACAGACAGTGACGGAGAGAATGATTGCTGGGAAATTTTGTTTCATTGATTCTTCAGACAGTTTTTGCTGAACTTGTTGACATGTTTCTGTGGTGCGCGGCACCTTGTCCTTGTGTCTTGTGGGTCAGCCGTGTCCAGTCAGAACACACAGAGCGCTCCCCATCCCCATCTACATGGTTCTGCTGGTGCTATCTTACTGCAGAGACTCAGTGGGTCTGTAGCCTCGTTAGCAGAGCTACTCTTAATGCAGCAGCCTCATTATAAATAGAAAGCAATTTCCTCCTCCGGCTCAACGCAGCAAGGAGCCAAGGCCAACGCCACCAGGACCACCAGGGGGCAGGAGAGAGCAGGGGAGACACACACACACACACACCTGGTCCATCTCTCTGCCCGTCCTCTCCATCCCTGTCCGACCTCCTGTCCCTGGCTCTGTCTGAGCGTCCATGCTGTAGAACGTCTGAAGTTGTTTCAGCAAGACTGTCCTACAAAGAGAGAGGGGGGGGAGAGAGAGAGAGAGAGAGAGAGAGAGAGAGAGGGTGGGGGAGAGAGAGACGGAGAGAGAGAGGGTGGGGAGAAGTAGATAGGAACAAAGATACACACACACACACAAGCCTCACACACCTGTCATTCTCCACCCCGTCTCTCCTTCTCTCCATCCTGCTTGAAGGTCACCTGGAACCGGCTCATAGAAACTCAGGGCTTGAGGGGGTGGGAGGAGGTGGGGGAAGGGTGGGCCTGCTCCTGCTGCTGTAGCTAGACCAGCCTCCTGGGGAGGAAGGAGGGGGCGGTAGAGGGGGGACGGGGGGCAGGGCCCAGGGGGGCAGGGCTGGGGGAAGGGGGGCAGGGGCGGGGAAAGGGGGGCAGGGACAGGGGGTCCATGACCTTTTCAGTGTGGATGTCCTTCCTCGTGCCTTGCCCCCCTTCAGAAGGCCGGCGTGGTGTTAGAGCCAGCGAGGGTCACCGCTGGGCTCTGGAGCCCGCTGTCACTCAGCACAGCAGGGGCCCCAGAGAGGGGACAGGAGGGGACAGGAGACGGCAAGTTGGGGACGATGGAAGTGACAGCAGAACACACAGACACACACACTCACACACACAGACACACACACTCACACAGGATAGACACTGGACAGAGTCACGGCTCCGCTCCCGTCCGTGTTCGTTTGAGACAACATGGTCTCGTTTGGACAAGGTGGGCAGCTTTGAGCTCAGCATGGATCAGGCCTCAGATAAACAGACTGGTAACAAACCTGGACTGATCCGAGTCCAGCTTCACAAAGGGCATGCCTGGCTCCTCCTCCCAGGAACTGTCAGTGCTTCTGATGTGTCATCAAGCGCAGCGGTGTGTGAAAGGTCTTTCTACGTTCCAGCGCCATGAAGGGATCCTGGTGTAATAGCTGGCTCTGATCGTCTAGCATATTTAAATATAGCGGCTGGGTGACTAAGACGTGTGCGGTGACTGTTCCTGTCTGCGCCCTCACTGAGGGGACGCTGGCCACGCCATGGCAGTCTGCTTGTGGTTCCATGTCTGTCAACGATTTTGGATGGATTCAGACCTGGGTGTGTGTGAGTGTGTGAGTGTGTTTGTGAGTGTGTGTGCGTGTGAGTCACTGAGTGTTTGTGTTTGTGTGTGTGTGTGTGTGTGTGCGTGTGCGTGTGAGTGCGTGTGTGAGTGTGTGAGTGAGAGAGTGCGCGTGTGAGTGTGTGTGTCTGTGAGTGAGTTTGTGTGCGCGTGTGAGTGAATGCGTGTATGACTGTGTGTGTGTGTGTGAGTGTGTCCGTGCGTGCGTGTGTGAGTGAGTTAGTGCGTGTGTTAGTGAGTGAGTGCATGTGTGACTGCGTGTGTGAGTGAGTGCATGTGTGACTGTGCGTGTGTGAGCGAGTGAGTGCATGAGTGAGTGAGTGCGTGCATGTGTGAGGGAGTGTGTGAGTGAGTGAGTGTGTGTGTGTTCGTGTGTGTGTGTGTGTGACAGTGTAAGTTGGCTGTGGCGGTGACTGCGCCTGGCACGGTGACACTGTGTGTGTGGACTCCAGTGGAGAGGATGGCAGAAGTGTGTGTTTAGTCACTTAACTAACTGCTCATTTGTGGCTCACGCTAGGGCTACCCCCTGCTTGTTATACTACATGTGTGTGTGTGTGTGTGTGTTTATGTGTTGGTTTGTGTGTGTTGCGCATCGATGTGTGTGCGTGTGCGATGTATGTGCTGGCCATAGGTGTGTGTGTCTGTGTGCGATTCTGCGTGTGGGCGGTTGGAAAAGCAGAGCTCTCAGTTCCAGCCCACCATACCAGCTTCTTAAAGACACACAGCATCTGCAGATGTCTCTCTGACAGCCAGTGTAGGGAAGCGATCGGCTCATTCTATTCAGACTCAAGTGACGAGTTACAGTATGCAAGGCATGCTTACCTTGAACACACAAAGCCAGGTGAGGCCAGGTCACGGGCAACGTGACAAAAGAAAACGCTTGTCTGTGTCAGACGCAGCAGCATGAAAACCTGAAAACCTGGAAACCCAGGTAATAACAGCAGTAATGACTACAGTAATAACAGTAAGCGTAATAACTACAACAATAAGCACACAAACCAGCAACGACCAACGTAATTAAACACGCTATCGTTACCTTACCAGAGAGACGCACACCTCAGAAGCGACGGATGTGCTGGCACACGCCAGCGGGGGGAGGGAGGAGGGGGGAGGGGGGAGGGGGAGGGCTCAGGCAGGGGAGACTGCACACAGGGAGGTACAAGGGTGTTGGTACATGTGAGAGAAAGAGTGTGTGTGTGTTGGGGGGAGGGGTTGATTGTGTGTTTCTGCATGTGTGGTGGGGGGTTAGCATGTGCGTGCGGGGAGTGTGAGTTTGGTGTTTGTGTGCGGTGAGTGTGAGTTTTGTGTGTGCGTGTGGGGAGCGTGAGCGTGAGTTTGGTGTGTGTGTGCGGGGGGCGTGAGCGTGAATTTGGTGTGTGTGTGCGGCGAGCGTGAGTGTGAGTTTGGTGTGTGTGCATATAGTGTTTTTTTCCACTGCAGTGACTGTACATACATCAAAACGATGCCCTTGAATCACAGAAGCCCGCTGGTCTGTTCTTCACTGCAGTCTTTTTCTCACATGGTTTCCTCCTGAACGGAGGAGCAATTCTCCAGTTAGTCGGACCGTGTTTGTACGGAAGGTTTATTGTTAGTGTCCTGGCACAAGGATAATTAAAACTGATTAGACCAAGCTTTGATGATGGAGCTAATGAGCACACGCTCTCTCTCCCTCCCCCCCTCCACTCTGCCCCCCCTCGTCTCTCTGTTTTTATGTCTCTCTAAGTGTCTCTTTCTCTCTTTCTGGGAAGGTATGGTAAACTCTTCCGACTGATCTGGTTCACACACGGTACTGATCTTGGCTGTGTAACCCCCCCTCTCATAGCCCACCTAGACCTGCTATAGTCTACCTAGCCCTGCTATAGTCTACCTAGCCTTGCTATAGTCTACCTAGACCTGCTATAGTCCACCTAGACCTGCTGTAGTCTACCTAGCCCTGCTATAGTCTGCTCAGACCTGATATAGTCTACCTAGACCTTCTATAGTCTACCCAGCCCTGCTTTAGTCTACCCAGCCTTGCTATAGTCTACCTAGACCTGCTATAGTCTACCTAGACCTGCTATAGTCCACCTAGACCTTCTATAGTATACTTAGCCCTGCTTTAGTCTACCCAGCCTTGCTATAGTCTATATAGTCATGCAGAATCCTGTCATGAACTGCATTTCTACTCAGTCCTCTGCTGTTAGATAAGGTGCATCGTGCCCAGTCTCAGGGGAAGCATGTTCTAGTCCCTCAGGGTGACTGAGGGCATAACTGTATGTGTCCCATGCATAGCACCAAAGACACACACACACACACACACACAGACTGCCTACTGTGCTAGAGAGAGGAACCGCTCTACTGTGCTAGAGAGAGGAACCGCTCTACTGTGCTAGAGAGAGGAACTGCTCTGCTGTACTAGGGAGTGGAACCGCTCTACTGTGCTAGAGAGAGGAACCGCTCTACTGTGCTAGAGAGAGGAACCGCTCTACTGTGCTAGACAGAGGAACCGCTCTCCCTACACTCCCTGCACTGAATCCTGTGCGTTCGCGAGTGTGTGTCTCGTGTACGTTTGCACGCGTGCGTGCGTGCTTGCGGACTGTTGTGATGCCGTTGCTGGGTTACGGTGCGTTAATGAGCTTTAACGATGTCCTTCTGTGGAGCTGGAAGTGGACTCTTTATCCTGTCTGTTTGTCACTGTTTGGATTGTTATCACATCACAGAGCACATACACTATCATCCTGGGATAAACATACTCACATCTTCTTGGGCTGTGGACGCACATTAGCGAGCAGAACACTGCGTACGCATAGACACACACACAGACACACAGACACAGACACACACACACAGACACAGACACACACACAGACACACACACACACACACACAGACACAAACACGCGCGCGCACACACACACGCACGGACAGACACACGGGGAGACCTACTCGAGGAAGCGGTAGAGAGGCGCCCTGCTCAGCCCTGGCTAACCCCCTGGCTTGCCTGCCTTCCTCTGACTGATCCACACAGACAGGGTGAGGAAGAAGGGGGAGGAGAGGAGGAGGAGGAGGAGGAGGAAAGGAGGATGGGGGTGGTAGAGAAGGAAAGTCAGATGGAGAGAGAGACAGAAAGAGAGTGGAGAAGAGAGAAACCAAGAGCCGCCAAAAAAATTATATTTATACTGTGTCTTGTTGACGAGTAAAATTGGCGTTGCGGCTGATATTCATGTCTGGTTTGCTGACCATGAACAAAACCACCAGTTTGACCAATGACACCTCAGAACGTTGTGCTGTTCTCTATCTGTGAGTTTATGATAACCACTGTGCTATGCTTACAACTGCACAATTCTGACCACTGCACTATGCTAACCACTGCTCTATGCTAACCACTGCGCTATGCTAACTGTTGTGCATTGCTAACCACAGCGCTATGCTAACCCCTGTGCCAAACTACTCCAGCTCATTTGACCAGCAGTATATCTGGCCATAACTCTATCAGCATGACTGGCCTCCCTGCTGTGTGAGTCCTCGCTGACTACTGCAGTGTGGTTGTCAGGCTGTGTGTGTGTGTGTCAGGCTGTGTGTGTGTGTGTGTCAGGCTGTGTGTGTGTGTGTCAGGCTGTGTGTGTGTGTGTGTGTGTGTGTGTCAGGCTGTGTGTGTGTCAGACTGTGTGTGTGTGTGAGACGCGCCCTGCTCCTGCACAGATATCAACCACGCATGATGTCACCCTGACTCATGTGACTCTGGACGACCGGCACACACACAGATGTGCTGTCACAAACGCACTTGCTCACGTGCGCACATACACACACACACACATATACACATACACACTCACACACTCACGCATACACACACACAAACATACTCACAGATACACACATACACACATACACACACATGCACACACATACACACACGTACACACACATGCACACATGTACATACTCACCATTCAGGTAGTCACATGAGGCAGGGTGCATGTTTTCATTCACCCACTTTAAAGGATTCATTTCAAATGAAAGCCAAACCCCTACATATTGAAAGCACTACTATCATTTCTCCAAACCGCCGTTCCTCTCTTCTTCTTTGGTTGCAGTGGTTGCACTTAAGACCTACACATGGTGGCTGTACACGATTTCGTAAGGGCTGTGAATTGGAGATTCGTATGTGCGACCTCTAAATGTGAGCGTGTGTGTGTGAACGAATGTGTGTGTATATGTGTGTATGTGTAGAACATGTCCTTCGTGGTCTGTGCATGTGCTACAGCGTGGATCTGCACAGTTTTGGAGGGAGCGTGCGTGTAAATGACACAGGGAGCAGCTAATGCATGTGTCTGTGTTCGTATGAGGGGAGAGAGAGGGGGAGGAGGAGGAGAGCAGGAGAGAAGGTACTGTATAGTGAGTCTCTTTACAGCACATATAGATGAGTCAGACATATTTATATACTGCGTCCTCCTTCTCTCTCTGTCTCACTCTCTCCATCCCTCTCTCTCTCAAGTCCCTCTCTCTCTCCGTCCCTCTCTCTCTCCCGTCCCTCTCTCTCTGTATCTCCCTCTCTCTCTCCTCCCCTCTATCTCTCTGTCCCCCTCTCTCTCCATCCCTCTCTCTCTGTCCCCCCCTCTCCCTCCATCCCTCTCTCTCTCCATCCCTCTCTCTGTCCCTCTCCCTCCCTCCTCCCCTCTATCTCTCTGTCCTCCTCTTTCTCCCTCCGTCCCTCTCCCTCCCTCCGTCCCTCTCTCTCTCCATCCCTCTCTCTGTCCCTCTCCCTCCCTCCTCCCCTCTATCTCTCTGTCCCCCTCTCCCTCCCTCCCTCCGTCCCTCTCCCTCCCTCCGTCCCTCTCTCTCTCTCTGACCAGAGTAGTGGTTCTTCCTCTAGAAGCAGGGTGAATAAATGACTGTGTAATCGAGTGGAGATGCTTTATTATTTTGTTACACTCTCACGCTTTCATGAGCGCAAAAGGCATGTTTGCATATATTTATCATGTTAACCAATGTATCTGACCAACGCCTGCTGTAGATTCCAGTATGATAAGCTTGCTTCACTCTTTACCACCGAAATGCCCTAAAAATGACCGCAAATCATTTGTCAAAAACGCCAGAACTTTAAAGTCTGCTGAGTGGATTCAAATAGGACAAAGAAAGAGGTGGTTCACTTATCGACATCCACAAACAGATGTCAAGAGTTTGAATGGCTGCTTTTGTTGACAGTATCTATTTGTGTGATTCGCCCCTCCATCTCACCCCTTCCCCTTTCCCTCCCTCCCTCCCTCCCCCCTCCCTGTTTCTCCTGTTGTTCCCCCCTCTCCACTCCTCCGCTGTGCTCTGTTGAGAATGGTGGCAGCTGTAAGCCAGCCTCAACCTGTTACCGCGGTAACAAAGGGGCCCTGCGACTCTTCCTCTCTCTAAGTGCTCCACTCAGTCGGCAGTAAACTGTTGGCAAAACGAGCCTTGCAGACCTCTATGGTCCTGAGATCAGGCTGTCTGTGGAGCACCGGGATTAAAGACCCCCTCAGGACCTCGAGCTGGTGTGTGTGTGTGTGTGTTTTTTTGTTTGTGTGTGTGTGAATGGGGGGTGGGGGTGGGTGCAGTCGCTGAATGTTTTTTTTGTTTGTGTGTGTGTGTTGTGAGAAGCAGGGTATGAGCTGGTGCCTGTGTGGCTGTGTACATGTGTGTGTTGTGTGTAGAGGGAGGTGATGTAGGCTTGCGTGTCGTGTGTTGTTTGTGTGTTGTGAGAATGCGGTTCGTGTGTATGAGCTGGTGTGTGTGTGTGAGATTTCACCCATCTTGTGACCGGGTTTTGTGCTAATGAAATGGGACGCATTGTGTATTGTGTGTGTTGGTGAGGCGGGGGTATGAGCTGCTGTTTTGGTTTGTGTGTGGTGACGAGGGGGGTATGAGCTGGGTTGGTGCTGTGTGAGGGACGTGTCTTTGTGTGTGAGGGGGCGTATGAACTGGTGGGTGTGTGCTGTTGTTGCTGTGCAGAGGAGAGAGGGGTGATGAGCTGGTGTGTTGTGTTTTGTTGAGGGGGTATGAGCTCGATGTGTTTGTGTGTGTGTGGTGTAGTGTGAGGGGGTTATGAGCTGGTGGTGTGTGTGTTGTTATGAGCGGTGGGTGTGTGTAGTGAGAGGTAAGAGCCTGGTGTGTGTGTGGGGTGGTGTAAGGAAGGTAATGAGGCCCTGGGCCTGTTGTGTGTGTGTGTTATGAGCCTGGCTGTGTGGTTGTGTTGAAGCGGCGGGTAACGCAAGCTGGGTGTGTGACCATGCTGTTGGTGTCGTGTGAGGGGATATGAGGATTGGGTGTGTGTGGATGAGTGTGTGGATGTGTGGGGG
>BROE01000020.1:18188276-18216591 GCA_036571765.1 Plecoglossus altivelis
CCACAACCTCCTCCCCCACAACCTCCACTACTACAACCTCCAGCCCCACAACTTCCTCCCCCACAACCTCCACCACTACAACCTCCACCACTACAACCTCCACCACTACAACCTCTACCACCACGACCTCCACTACTACAACCTCCAGCCCTCACATATAAATGTTGTTCTTTCTACCCGCAGGGGAAGTTCTATCGCTGCACAGATGAAGCCAAGTCAAGCCCAGAAGAGTGCAAGTCAGTGTTCTTTCATCATATAACCTATTATGTCTTATCTTATATAGAACATTTACCAAGAATTTTGCTGTGTGTAACATATGGTTACACACAGCAAACAGTTGGTATAGGAGTTCTCTGAATGTTTTGCAGCTACATGCAGTGGTTTGAGGGTCTGGGTTGGTTTATGTACAATTGTATGGATGGGTGTATGTGAAGCCCTCAGTGACATTGCTTGTCAAAAGGGATTTACAAATAACGTTAGACTTGATTGGGTTTGCATTGACTACAAGTTGTGATCTGACCTCTGACCCTGCAGGGGCACCTACATCCTGTACAAGGACGGTGACGTGAACCAGCCAGCCATTCACAGGAGACAGTGGCACAACAGCGAGTTCAACTTCGACAACGTTCTCATGGCCATGATGGCTCTGTTCACCGTCTCCACCTTCGAGGGCTGGCCTTCGTAAGACACAAACACACAGCCCTGGTCCCCACAAGGATAGTTAAACCAGACCACACACACACACACACAAAGCTCTGGTCCCAAAAAGAAAAGTTATACCAGATTCCATACACACACAAGTCTGGTCCTCACAAGGAGAGTTCAACCAGACCACACAAACACACACACACACCTATGGTCCCCACAAGGGGAGTTCAATCAGACCACACACACACAGATACACACAGCTATGGTCCCCACAAGGATAGTTAAACCAGACCACACACACACACACCTCTGGTCCTCGCCAGAGGCCACATACACATCTGTGTTACCTGTAGCCTCTCTTAAACTCTCTCTCCCTCTCTCTTTTCCTCCAACCCTCTCCTTCTCTCAGGCTGCTGTACAAGGCCATAGACTCTAACAGGGAGAACCTTGGTCCCATCTACAACTACCGGGTGGAAATTTCCATCTTCTTCATCATCTACATCATCATCATCGCCTTCTTCATGATGAACATCTTTGTAGGTTTCGTCATCGTCACCTTCCAGGAGCAAGGAGAGAAGGAGTACAAGAACTGCGAGCTGGACAAGAACCAGGTCAGCATCTCTGTCTGGACCGTACCTGAGAGTGTGTGTGTTGAACAATGTGTGTGACACAGTGTATGTGCTGTATGGTGTGTGTGACGGTGAGTGTCCTGTCTGGTCTGTGTGTGTGCTACCTGGTGTCTGTGTGTGTGCTACCTGGTGTTTGTGTGTGTGCGTGTGCGTGTGTGTGTGTGTGCTACCTGGTGTGTGTGTGTGTGTTTGTGTATACGTATGTGTGCTACCTGGTGTGTGTGTGTGTGCGTGATTGTGCGTGCTACCTGGTGTGTGTGTGTGCTTCTGGTGTGTGTGTGTGTGCTACCTGGTGTGTGTGTGTGTGTGTACTACCTGGAGTGAGTGTGTGTGCTACCTGGTGTGTGTGACAGTGTGTGTCCTGTCCCCTCCACAGCGTCAATGTGTGGAGTACGCCCTGAAGGCCCGCCCTCTCCGAAGATACATCCCTAAGAACCCGTACCAGTACAAGTTCTGGTACGTGGTCAACTCCACAGGCTTCGAGTACATCATGTTCGTCCTCATCATGCTCAACACCCTGTGCCTGGCTGTGCAGGTAGGAACACCTCTCTGGAACATGAAGTGAAGTGAAGTGAAGTGACGTATTGTCTTGTATGGTTACCCATACTTGAAATTTTACCTCTGCATTTAACCCATCCAAGTGCACACACAGTAGTGAGTAGTGGGCATCCGCACGCACACACAGTGAACATACACAGGAAGTCACATTTGATACTATGTTTCTAGTGTAAACCCCTTCTTCCTATCCTTCCTTATCGTTAACCCCTCTTTGAAACACAGGAAGTAACGTTATTTGCCGTGTCTCGAGTGTGGAGCCTTTATATGTTCATTTAGTTTCTGGTTTTCTTCTCTGTCTGTTTGCAGCACTACGGCCAGTCGGCTCTCTTCAACTACGTGATGGACATCCTCAACATGGTGTTCACCACCGTGTTCACCGTAGAGATGGTCCTCAAGCTCATCGCCTTCAAACCCCGGGTACGCCACCGCCATCATCACCACTTATGTTGCACTGTACCGCCATCTCAGGATCAAGAGATGCATCGCACACGAGCACAACTGCACGCACACACGTACAAACACACGCTGTGTTAGATTGACTGGACTTGACATCCACTTCCTGTCCATCCCAAGAACCAATACTTAAGGGAGGTTCAGTTATAGCACTTTGCTTGGACTAAAAATATCCGTAAGCTGGCAGGAGATATGACGGTTTGGCTGAATTAAACGAAGTTACATGGCAGTGGGTTTGACGTTTCCTTTGGCTCGCAAAAAGCACGCTAGAGGGCTTAGCTACTCCGCTAAGCTGCCCTCCACGGAAAACATAAGAGCGTAGTCTAGATGACTTGCTTTTCAAATGAAAAAAAAACGATAGGGGGATCAGGCTTAGTAACGTTAAGCAGATGGTTTGGCTGTGTCAGTGCTTGACCCTCTGTTGACTCCTTACCTGAAGCATGAACCTAGAAAACAAAGGAAAGCCATCTTGTTGAACCGAGGGGGGGGGGGGGGGGGGGGGGGGGGGGGGGGGGCGGGGGCGGGGGGGGGTCGTAAACAATACTAACACCAAAACACTGAAGTCTCTCTCCAGCAACAAAGATTACAGCGTGCCCCATGGCATAAGCCAGCCGCCCTCCAGGAAGGAAATCTCTCTTTCAAGTGTCTACGTACCGTACTTCTTGTGGCTGCCTCTTTCGCTTTGAAATAAGATGGGTAGTTGGCATGACAAGGTAACCGTGGGTCATGCGCTGTCGCCAGTGACCTGACGTATCCTCATCCCCCCCCCCGACCACCTGGGACTCTCAGGGGTACTTTGGGGACGCCTGGAATGTGTTCGACGCCCTGGTTGTGATTGGCAGCATAGTTGACATAGTTCTCAGTGAGATTGATGTAAGTAAACCGTCCAGGTGCGGAACGCGCGGGTTGTGTCTTGTGATCCCCCCCGTCTCGTCCCCCGTCCCTCGTCCCCACCTCCCGTCCCTCGTTCCCCACCCCCGTTCCCTCGTCCCCACCCCCGTCCCCTTCCACACCTCCGTCCACACCTCCCTCCCTCTTCAGACTTCTCTCTTCCCCGTCTCCAGACCACTAGCATCCTAAACTCTGTTCCTGGGTTGTTCAGAGTCACCTGACTAGTTTCCACTACTGCAGGGTCTGCTGTATGTTCCTCCTCCTCTGACCACAGAAAGACTCTCTTAATCCCTCAACTTTGATCGCTCAAATCTTAATCTATATTTTTCTCTTTCTCTCTCTTCTCCTTCCCTGCCCTTCCCCTGTCATTCTCCACATACTTGTCCCTCTCGTGCACTCTGTCACTCTCTCTCTCTGTCTTCTGTGTCCCTGTCTTTTACTCTCTCTCTCTGTCTTCTGTGTCCCTGTCTTTTACTCTCTCTCTCTCTGTCTTCTGTGTCCCTGTCTTTTACTCTCTCTCTCTGTCTTCTGTGTCCCTGTCTTTCACTCTCTCTCTTTATCTCTCGCTCTCTCTCTGTCTTCTGTGTCCCTGTCTTTCACTCTCTCTCTTTATCTCTCGCTCTCTCTGTCTGTCTGTCTTCTACTGTGTCTCTGTCTCTCGCTTTCTCTGTCTCTGTCTCTCGTTTTCTGTCTCTCTCTCTTGCTCTCTGTCTCTCTGTCTCTCCCTCTATGTATATATCTGTCTCTCTCTTGCTCTCTGTCTCTCTGTCTCTCCCCTACGTATATATCTGTCTTTCTCTTGTTCTCTGTCTCTCTGCCTCTCCCTCTATTTCTATATCTGTCTCTGTCTGTCTTTCCGTCTTCTACATCTTCCTCACCCCCCCCCTTCCTTCCATCCTTCTGTGTGGTGGCTTGCGTTAACAGCACTATTTCACTGACGCGTGGAACACTTTTGATGCCTTAATAGTTGTCGGTAGCGTCGTTGATATTGCTATCACTGAAGTGAACGTAAGTACCCCCTTTTTCTCTCGTCTCGTAGGACTGAAGCCTTTCAACAAATCACTAAACCCACAAGCCTCTTGTACCTGGGGGAACTCCCCACCTCCCCGCCTCCACGCCTCCGATCGGCCTGCTTTGTTTTAGCTTTAGTTTTAAGATCCATTTTCAGAATCAGAATCGGTTTTATTCGCCATGCAAGATATACAAGCACAGAATTGACCGTGGCAGGGAAGTGCAAACATAGAACGTATATGAAACATAATGAAGGTAGATGAGAATATAATCAAAAAGTGTCAGTTGTCATTTTAGAGCCCTTCAGACAAGGCTACATCAGGAGTAACCTCTAGTACGTTGACAGTTAAACACCTCGAAATAGATTCGACCTCTCAAACATTGATTCTAGCTGTACTGAAACATCATATCTGGCCTACTTTTCCCATCAAACATGTACCTATTGACGCTTAAGGAAAACGTAACCCAAATTGGTTGTGAAATGTACAGTATGTATGCTGCATGTACTATATCATGTACTATATCATATGCATATGATGCGATGCAGATTGACTTTGAATTTGACCAAGCATAGCTACGAACACGAACACAACACAAACACATTACAAACGCAAGCAGGAGCTTAAAAATAAGACATCAAAGTGCAATTATGAATCCATCTCCCTTCAGCCCAAATTAATCTAGGAATTCATTAAAGAAACCCCATGATGAAAGTATTTTTCAAGGTTTCTCGTTACCTAAGGTGGCCTGTCACTTCTACCTTAGGAGAACTCGTTAAATTCAACAAAAGGATGTGAAGGTTCTCGCACGATTGGTATATTGTGTTTGGAGATTCAAGGTCACCCTTCATTTCCACCCCGGTCGCTGGTCAATGGTTTTGTTCTAAGGCTTCAGTCCAAACTGTCGTGATCAGTGTGCTATCCTGTTGGTAAAGTGATCTGTATTCTTTTTGAATTAACCAAACACCCTTTTTGTTCTACTGCACCACCGGTCCTCTCCCCCTCTAGCCGTTAACCACGTACTGCCATAACATGACACTTCCTTGCCAGTGCACTGCCCACAACTGTGCACCCACAATGTGTGTTACTCTCACTCGCTAGCGCTTTGCTACCTGTTACCATGGTAATCTATAGTCTGGGTGTTTAAGCGGGGTGATGTGTGTGCCATGAATCCGATTGGTTGTCTAACTCTTTTAACTCTTGTTCATTCTGTTTCCATAGAAACTTGTAGAGGCAAGTATGGCAAGGACCCAACTCTCTTGTTGCGTGTTATCTGTTTGGTGACAACTTTATCTTCGGGAACCCCTTCCCAGTGCTAATGGATTAGGAACTCAATTAGTCATCTAATGTTTTATCGATATGGGCTTAGAAAGGACGTTTTGTTCCAAGAATACGTCTGATGTAAAGCGAACTGAAGTGTGTTCTCTCTTAGCCTAATCCCCCAAGTTCTCCTCGCTCGGATTCATTTGATTTCAAAACGTGTCAGACATTGGTAAAACACTGGATGACTACTTCTTAAAGCGACCACAATTGTAGTTCTTTCTGCATTGCTGGTTGGGTATTGTAGTTGACAAGCTAAAACCATATACTAATCAAACTACTAATGATTCGTATGCAATTTAAGGAATCATGCAGTTTGCATGCAAAACACAAACATAAAAAAAAAAAATGTTTTCGCAGACATTTGAGTCAATTAAGTGCCATTTTCAGGTTGATCTGAGATTATGTACAGTCTACTGCACCATACAAAGTACAAACATCCAAACACAAACAAACAGTGTTCTCCAGTGGCTAGCCTTGCTCCAGGAGCTGTTTACTGTAGGTGCAGTGTGCTGCCCTCCGCTGGGGCATCACAGCCCCAGGCCTCCTGCCTGCCTGGGTAGCCTGTCTCTGGGCTTCAGTCTCTGAGCTGCAGAGCCAGTTCTCTGGAGCCTCCATGTCTCCCTGTCTCTCCACTGTGCCTCTGTTCAGCCTGGTTGTGCATGACTGTCTTCTGAAGGCTGGACAGGGCGTTTCCTCCTGTGTTCAGTGTGAAACAGTCGGATGCTAGACGTTCACGCATGCGTTCTCCAAGTTGTGTGCCTGTTGGTGTTTCGAGTGTGTGTGGTGTGTGTGTGTGTGTGGCTGTTGATGTATACATTGTGGTTGTATCATTTGATTTATGGTCATGTTTATCTAATGGCCTCAGTGTGCTGGTCTTACCGGGACATTGTGTTTGTTTGTGTTTTTGGTGGTTAAATGTAGATTTTCCAAGGCCTTGCTGCAAGGTCCTTGCAAAGCGTGTGTCATCCTCCAACAGTTGTTTATTTTGTTGGTTTTTGCTGTCATTGCATGCTGCTGCACCTAGATCAGACACTCCAGCCCTCAGCTGTTGTCACCTGATCTAGTCCAAATCTTCACAGCTCATTCTCGTTGAGTGCGATCGTCAGAGTTTGTCAGAGCCCAGCAAGCTGTTGACCTCCCCAAATGCATGCTGGGAAAAGTCAGGTGTCCTCCATCGCCTAACAATCATACCCTGTCGCCCCCTCGCCCCCTCCCCCCCTCCAGGATGGACTGGTCTGTCCGCTTCACACTCCCTCCGGTCAGTTCCGCCTGGGAAACCTTCCCTTGTTTTGTGCAGTGTGACTCTCCCCTATCACCCAGTGTCCTCCCCCACCCCTCATCCCCTCCCTCAGCCTCACCCTCCACCTCCAGACAGAACGGCCCTGGACCTCAGCTGCTACACCGCCTGCTTATGCTGCACGCTGCCAGTGACAGGACAGCATATATACAGGACAGCATATATACAGGACAGCATATATACAGGACAGCATATGTACAGGACAGCATATATACAGGACAGCATATGTACAGGACAGCATATGTACAGGACAGCATAGAAACAGGGCAGTACAGAACAGTATAGATACAGAACAGTATAGAAATAGGACAATATAGAAACAGAACAACATAGAAACAGAACACTACAGAACAGCATGGAAACAGAACAGTACAGAACAACATAGAATCAGAACAGTACAGACCAGCATGGAAACAGAACACTATAGAACAACATAGAAACAGAACACTGCAGAACAACATAGAATCAGAACACTGCAGAACAACATAGCGACTCGACATCAGGCAAAAGTTCCCAGTCCTGGTCTTCAGATCCTCCTGCCTCTCAGGTAGTTTTGCAGCACACCTGATTCAAGTAAACAGGTCACTGCCCGGCATGTGAACTGGAGAACGACCCCTTCATTTGAATCAGGTGTGTTGGAAGAGGGAAACTTCTAGAATCTGCAGGGCAGGAGGGTACATCGGACCAGAGATGGGATGACAAACTTTACTTGGATGATATTTCCCTGCCTTTTCACATTTAAATAGCTGAGGATGATAGAAGCTTGATAGAAAGACATAAAGTCCATTAGAGACATGAAGGGTAAAGTAAGTTAAGCTTTGAAGCAGCGCCGCTGAAACGCAACACGCCTTTTTACGAAACAGGGTCGCAAACAAGTGAAGCGGATAGGCTGTCTGGGTGGATGCGTGGCCTCTGATAGGCCGGTGCGGGGCAGGTGGGAGGGTCTCTGTGATGTGTGTCTCTGTTGAGTGACTGTCTGTGCTCTGCTCTGCTCTGCTCTGTCTCCCTGTAGTGAGCTCTTAAAGCTCACAGAGGCGCTCAGGTGTAGAGCAGGTGTGTAGGCCTCGCCAGACAGGTGCATGACCACTGCTCCCTCCTCCTCTTCTTCTCTCTTTTCTTCCTTCTTCCTGTTTCCTGTCTGGATTTTACTTTGGACTATCTCTCTCTTTCGGTTCTTTTGGTTTGTCTTTGTATCTCAAACTGTAGTTTGTAACTCCTCTTTTTTTCTGTTATGCTGTTCTGCTTTTTTTGTCTCTCTCCTCTTTGCACTGGATTGTGAGAGTGCCCTCCAGTGGTGTCTCCTGCGCAGGGCACTGCAGGCATGCATGAGATGCTGCGATGCTGAACAAATCACCGACGGCTCCTCCTCATGCAGCTGTCTTGTTGCGTGCTGGCGTGCGCAGTGCTTGTCTGCAACGTGGCGATGCCAAATGCATGCTCCATCAAACGCTGTGGCCATGGTTACCGGAAGCTTATTCTCTACATGTTTATGTTTTTCGACGCACTTTTATGTTGACGGTGCGAACGCGTGACAGCAAGGGAACGATGCCGTGTGTCTGGAGTGTGCTGTGTTTCCTGCTCTTGATCAGCGCCACGCCGAGCCCAGGATGCTAGCCCAGGACGCTAGCCCAGGACGCTAGCCCATGACACTAACTTAGGACGCTAGCTCAGGACGCTAGCCCATGACACTAACTCAGGACGCTAGCTCAGGACGCTAGCTCAGGACGCTAGCTCAGGATGCTAGCTCAGGACGCTAGCCAAGGATGCTAGCCCAAGATGCTAGCTCAGGACGCTAGCTCAGGATGCTAGCCCAGGATGCTAGCTCAGGATGCTAGCCCAGAATGCTAACCTCCTCCGCTCAGCATGGGGTATATTCAGACCTGGGCGAACTAGAAGTAGAGAGAAACCATTTGAAGTAGCTGCAGCTGGATGTAAGAGTGTCTAGCCCAGCCCAAATAATCTGGTTCTTCCTGTTCCAAGATGGCTTCCAGCTCATCATCCAAACTAACAGTCAGAACTTGGAAAGCTTCCAAACCCAGGTCTGAATCCTGCTCCCTGATGCTACAAACCCTTTCCTCCTACACTTGGACCATCACTCTCACCAGCTGGAACCACTGGGCTCTGTCCTGTTGTGATGCCTTCATATATTCCTCCCCCCCCACACACACACACACAAACACACACACACACACACGTTCTGCAGTATTTTCTTTTTTTCCACCTTGGAGAACCAGTTAGTTCTGCTCGAGTGTTCGTGTTGGCGTCAGGGTTTGTCAGCGGCAGCAGCGGCGTTGGTGACAGAACCACAGCTAAGGCATGGGAGCCCGTGCAGCAGTGGGAAATGAAGCGCTAGAATCGCTCACACGCTAAGGAAGCACAGCCGCGCTGCGTTCAACAGAGGCACTCCAGCTCCGCGTTTGCGTTTGTTGAGCTTTATCACAGCTCTCCCATCCTGAAGTGTCGTTAGCTTCCTGAGGTTGCAAAGGTGATCCGAGAGAACAGAGAGCGGAGGTCATTCTCACATCGCTTAGCTCACGTGCTGACTACTAATACTGTAATACCACTTCAACACAATCACAGATCCATTAGTTCATACTCTGCTTGCATCAGGCCTTAATTTGCCATGTTCGTCGTAACGACCTCATCCGTATATTAGACTCATTATCATACCGTTGAAACATGCCGTTTAAATCGTTAAGACCATCAGATCATTAAGCGCCGGTATCTCCATTACACAGGGGAGTGATAAAGTTGTTTTGTTAGTCTGTAAATGTTCTCTAAGTGTCTCAGTGGTCCGTCATCTGTTTGTCAAGTCGTAAACTGCCACGTAAGTCACATGTAGGAGTCTTGTTAAGCCTTAGAAACGTGTCTAGAAGCGTTCAGATTCCATGTCTGTCTCCCACCGTACTGCAGGTTGTGGTCGACGTCAGTCTGTTATGTCCCGACACTGTCATATCTCCCCTCCTCCCCACCCCCCACCCGTCTCAGTCCTGTATAAGTTTCCATGGAGGTGTTGCAGTCGGGGGAGTGTGCGTCTAGCCAGTGTGCAGTGCAGTGTTGGCCGGCCTAGCGAGCCTCTCAGACTTGTTGTGTGTTTGGTGTGGTGGAGAGGAGACCTCGTAACGTTCATGACGAGTCATTAACGCAGGTGTTTGATCTTTAAAGCCCACAGAGGCTCCTCAGGTGGATGAGTTGGGGGTAAGATGATCCAGCCCCTCTCCCTCGCTCTCTCTCTCTCTCTCCCTCCCTCCTTCTCTCCCTCCCTCTCGCCCTCCCTCCCTCTCTCCCTATTTCTCTTTCTCTCTCTTTCTCCTCCCTCCTTCGCTCCCTCCCTCTCTGCCTCCCTCTCTCTCTCTCTCTCTCTCTCCCTCTCTCTCCCTCTCTCTCTCTCTCTCCCCTCCCTCTCCCCCTCCCCCCTTTTCTCAGGGCCCCCCAGCCCTTGGTTTGGATTTGCATTTGTTTCTTTGTTGTTTGTCTATCTATCTTTTTGTCGACGACACCTCCTGTAGTCAAAGACATGCCTCTTCTGTAGTCTCGTCTCTCTATCTTGTTTTTGACGTGTTCCATCTTCAGAATTTGCACCTGTTTGCTTTGTTTCGTTTTTTCCCTGCATTTTTGAGAGGGGTTAGTTTGGGTTTGTCTCTCTCTCTTTCTGTTTGTTTGTTTGCTTTTCCTCATCAAGATTTCGCTCTTCATCTTAACTGTTTGAGGTTATTTTGAAGGTGAGGTGTGTTCCTCAAACGTGGCTGTGTGTGTGTGCGGCGTGTCCGGCGGGAGCGATTGATTTCGCTCTTCACGTTTGCAGAGTTCACACGACCGCATGGTCGCCCCCCTCGCGCCCTTCCCCCCCTCGCGCCCTTCCCCCCCTCCCTCACTACAGGTGTGTGGGTCAGTGACCCATGGGATGACCCCCCCCCCGGTGGACGGCACCCACATCAACAGGAACAACAACTTCCAGACCTTTCCACAGGCTGTGGCTGCTGGCTGTTCAGGTGGGTGAACGACGCAGAGAGAGAGAGGATGGGGAGGGTGATGGGAGGAGGTGAGGAGGTGGAGGGGGAGGATGACAACGCCAGAGGGGAGGACTGGGAGGAAGGGGGGAGGAATGGGTGGAGGGTGATGGGGGAGGATGGGAGGATGGTGGAGGGGGAGGCCAGGGGAGAGGTGCGGGGGGAGCGGTGGAGCGAGGAGGAGGCACGCAGGGCGACACCGACGGCCGACCACCCTGGGGGAGGGACGGGAGGAGGGTGGAGGGGGAGGATGGTGGAGGGGTAAGGGGGGAGGATGGGTATACGAGAGAAGAGAGGGGAGATGGGAGGAGGTGATGGGGGAGGACTGGGAGGAGGGTGAGTGGGAGGAAGGGAGAGGTGGAGGGGGATGGGTGGGCAGGGTGCGAAGCGGGGAGGATTGGTGACCGCAGCCAGCCCTGATGCGAGAGGCCCCATGACAGCTGGGCGGTGACGGAGTGATGGAATGCAGGGGATGGACACGCCGAGGGTGCGAGGGTAGGGGGCGAGAATGGCGAGCCGAAGCGGGGCGAGGATAGGCCGCGCGAGTGCATCGGGAGGATGGGAGGAGTGCAAAGGCCGGAGCGGTGGAGCGGCGGAGGATGGGAGGAGGGCGGAGGCCCCGGCTGAAACTAAGGGGCAAGGACTCGCCGCGCGCCGCCTGGTGACGGGGGAGGATGGAGACACGGCATGGACGGGGAGGCTGGGCCTCCCCTGTGGAGGGTGGAGGGGGGATGGATGCGTGGAGGGTGCGATGGACGGAGATGGGTGAGGTGATGGGGAGGATGGGTCGCCCCCACCGGGTGCACGCCACAGGCGCGCACGACCGCCATGGCCACACTCGCGGCGTGAATCAGCGAGAGAACGACTGACCTGGAGGGTGAGCGGGTGACCTTGGCCACGGCCAGGGTGATGAGGGAGATGGGTGGAGGGTGACGGGTGATGGATGCAGGGTGATGGATGCAGGGAAGGAACGGCCCAGCATCGCACCCCCCCGGGTGACGGGTGAACTGGATGCAGGGTGATGTGCAGAGGTGGAGGGATGGAAAGTCAGTGGCAGGGTCATATGTTTCACAATACATGAGCGTCCCCCCCCACCCCAGCTCTCGTTTCAAGGAAATCAACTAATGCTGCCGCTCCCGCCCACCGGACGCGCCCCCACCACCCCCCCAGGTCATTAATGAGAAACCACTCGGGATGGCAATGCTTGGTTGTCAGGCGAAGGTGAGGAGCCGCAGTTGCGTCAAGTATCGAGTCTGCTAGACTACGGACGGTCAACCGATACACCCCAACACGAGCTTCCTCTCTTCCACTACTAAGTGCACGCCCCCCCCCTCCTCGCAACCACCCCACACCCCCGGCTCCCCTCACCCACTCGCCTTGGCCCGGGCCGTCCACCCACACCACGTCTGCCCTACATCCCCCCGCCCCCGCTCCGACCCCCCTGGCCTCGCGACCCGCCGGCCCACGCGCGTCGGCCCCGGCCAGCATTCGCACTGCCGTCCCCGCGTCCCTCCCCCGGCGCATCAAGCCCCCGTGGAGCACACCCACCCGCCGCCCACCACCCCCCACCAGTCCCACCCACCCCCCCCACCCCCCCCCCCACCCCCACCCACACCGCCCCCCCCCCCCCCCCACGCCCGCCCACCAGCACGCCCCGCCCCACCCCCGTCATCGACCCCCATCCCCGCGGCCCCCCCACCCCCCCCCCCCACACACACACCCAAACATACACGTACACTACTGTTGATTCACACACACACACCACCCTTAAAACACATACACACCACATGTAAAATACACATGCACCACCCCACCCCAACCCCCCCCCTCTTACAACACACACACTACACACACACATTATGCGATTTACACACCGTAACAACTCTACACACCACACATGCATATAACACATGCAGTTCACTTCACTCGCCTCTCTACGACACAACAACACATCACCCTGCAATCACACATGCATCTCACACACTCGTATACACAAAACCCACCAGCACAGCCACCCTCCCCACACCCACACTCACTACACTATCTACATGCATTTACACTCCTGTCCCACACACACACACACACATGCATATGCACACATGCATTCACACACTCGTATACGCACTCACACACACACACACATGCATTTACACACTCTTACACACTCTCACACACACATGCATATACACACATGCATTCACACACTCGTACACACACTCACACACACACATGCATATACACACATGCATTCACACACTCGTACACACACACACGCTGACTCTAAAGCCTTTGTTTTGGCCCTTTTAGATTATCAACTTGTTTGTAGCTGTCATCATGGACAACTTTGACTATCTGACTCGCGATTGGTCCATCCTGGGTCCACATCATTTGGATGAGTTTAAGAGGATCTGGTCAGAGTATGACCCAGAGGCTAAGTAAGTGTGCCTGACTGACAAGCTGTGGATTAGCTGTTCAGCACAGCCCAGTGTGTCAGCTGCTGTGTTGGTCTCTGTGTTTGTGCTGTGTGGAGCAGGGTTCTCCTCCTGTTAGCAAGTGTTTGTTGATTAAACTAAAAGCTCTCCCTGTGTGGCCTTGCTGGCTACCTCTGTCTCTCTCATCCGCTCTCTCATCCTCTCTCTTTCTCTCTCTCTCATCCTCTCTCTCATCCTCTCTCTCATCCTCTCTCTTTCTCTCTCTCTCATCCTCTCTCTCATCCGCTCTCTCATCCTCTCTCTTTCTCTCTCTCTCATCCTCTCTCTCATCCTCTCTCTCTCTTTCTCTCTCTCGCATCCTCTCTTTTTCTCTCTCTCATCCTCTCTCTCTTTCTCTCTCTACCACCCCTCCCTTTCCCTGACCGCCCCTCTCTGTCTCTCTCCCTCCCCCCCCCTTTCTCCCTCCCTACCTCTCTCCCCCTCTTTCTCCCCCCTGTCTCTTTCCGTCCCTCTCTCCCCCGCTCTCTGTCTCTCTCCCGCTCTGTCTCTCCACCCCTCTCTGTCTCTGCCCCTTCTCTCCCTCTCTGTCCCTCCCTCCCTCCCTCCCTCACACACACACAGGGGCAGGATTAAACATCTGGATGTTGTCACTCTGCTCCGTCGTATTCAGCCTCCTCTGGGATTCGGAAAACTGTGTCCTCATAGAGTGGCCTGCAAGGTAGTCAGCCCTATCTCTCTCCCTGTCTCTCTCTATATCTCTCTCCCTGTCTCTCTCTATATCTCTCTCCTTGTCTCTCTTTATCTATATCTCTCTCCCTGTCTCTCTCTATATCTCTCTCCCTGTCTCTCTCTATATCTCTCTCCCTGTCTCTCTCTATATCTCTCTCCCTGTCTCTCTCTATATCTCTCTCCTCCATAAGTCGATATTCGTATCTTATAGATGTGGCTCCTAATGTGTGTAAGATGTGTCGAATTGTCTGTTGCGTGTTCTCTTATTAATATCTTCTATCCCCCCCTGTCCCTCTCTGGTGTGCTCTCGGCAACGTATGAAGTATCTCGTCTTCCCTTGTATCTACGGCTCCATTTATATCTATGTAATCTCTACCTCCCTGTGTCTTGATCTTTGCTCTGTTCATCGAAGTATGAGAGTATATAGTGTCGATCCTCTCTCCACTATCGGTCTTCTTGATCAAGATCTCTGGGTATGTTTCTTCGGAGGCTGCGGTAAGGCTTTTCCTATAAGAGAGTCTCTCTCCCTTGGTTTACCTCTCCTCTATATCTCTATATCTCTCTCCTTGTCTCGTTTCTCTATACATCTCTCTCCCTGTTGGTCACTTCTCATATTATCTCTCTATCCTGGTCTCTCTTTACTTATATCTCTCTCCCCGTGTCTGTCGTTCTATCTATCTCTCTCGCCTGTCTCTCTCTATCTATTCTCTCTTCTCTCCCTGTCTCTTTTCTATATCTCGATCTCCTCGTCTCTCTCTTATATCTCGCTCTCCGTCCTCTCTCTATATCTCTCTCCCGAATGTCTCTCTCTATATCTCTCTCACCGTGTTCTCTCTCTATATCTCTCTCCCCTGTGTTTCATCTCTCTCTATATCTCTCCCTGTCTCTCTCTTAATTCTCCTCCTGTCTCTCTCTATATCTCTCTCCTTGTTTTGTCTCTCTCTATATCTCTCTCCCCGTCTGTCTCATATATCTCTCTCCCTGTTCGTCGCTCTATTCGATAGGTTAATCTTCTACGTCTCTCCTAGTGTTTTCGATTATTCTAGAGATATCGATGAAGATGTAGTTTCAGAAGAACAAACGATATAACGATATTGTGACATTGATAGGAAGAGAATGAAAGAGAGAGAGAAAAGAAACTGGAGAGATAGTAATAACAGGTAAGGATAATATCTCAATACTTCTACATCGCTGCTAGAGAAATAACATACCTGTAATTGTCCTCCTATATCTTCACCACCCTTTCTCTCTGCCTCTCTCTCTCCATCCACCCTCTCTCTCATCTTCTCTCTTTCTGTCTCTGTCCCTCTCTCTCACCCTCTCTTCCCCCTCACTCCCCCCCTCTCTCTCTCTCTCTCTCTCTCGGTTGTATTACCTCTTCCCCCTCGCCTTCCTCTCCCCCTTCCCTTTCTCTCTCTCTCTCTCTCTCTCTCTCTCTCGGTGTATTGACCTCCTCTCTCCCCTCCCCTCCACCCCCCACCACCCCTCCCCACCACCACCCCCACCACCACCACCCTCCCTCCCTCTCTCTCTCTCTCTCTCTCTTCTCGTCTCGAGGTTACTTGACCCCCCTCTCTCTCTTCTCTCTCTGTATTGACGTCCTCCCTCTCTCCCCTCCCTGTGCTCCAGAGGCTGGTGGCCATGAACATGCCCCTGAACAGCGACGGCACCGTCATGTTTAATGCCACCCTGTTCGCCCTGGTGCGCACGGCTCTGAAGATCAAAACAGATGGTGTGGGATGTACACGCACACGCACACACACACACACACACACACATAAACACACACACAAACACACACACACACATAAACACACACACAAACAAACACACACACACACACACATCTATCAGTCTCTCCCCCCTTTCCTCTCTCTCATACTATCTCTAACAAAGCAGACATTTGTACATATATATCTTTTAGAAAGCATGCTAAAGTGGTCGGTGTGTGTGTGTGTGCGCTGCAGGGAACCTGGAGCAGGCCAATGAGGAGCTGCGAGCTGTCATCAAGAAGATATGGAAGAGAACCAGCATGAAGCTGCTGGACCAAGTGGTGCCCCCTGCTGGTGGTCAGTGGAATCAGCCTGCGTCTGCCGCTGTCACACACCATCGCTCTCACTGCCTCCATGCTCTCTCACTCCCGCAGTCTTTCCTTAGCAACGTACTGTGTGTGTGCTGCGTGTGCGTGTGTGTGCGTGCGTGTGTGTATGTGTGTGCGTGCGTGTGTGTATGTGTGTGTGCGTGTGTGTGTGTGTGAGGCTTGAAGTGTGTAAGTGATGACCTGACTGTGTTGGGTTTGCATGGCCTTGTAGACCACTGTGCCATAGCATGCTACTGTATGTCTCTCCTACTAAACAATCTCTTCCTCTTCTCTCTCTCTCTGTCTCGCCCTCCCTCATCCTCTCGCATCCGTTACACTCTCTTCCGCTCTCTCTCATTCTCTGTCTATGGCTCTCTCTCTTATTCTCTGTCTCTTTCTCTCTCTCTGTCATTCTCTCTCTCATACTGTCTCTCTCTCTTCCGCTCTCTCTCATTCTCTGTCTATGGCTCTCTCTCTCTTATTCTCTGTCTCTTTCTCTCTCTCTCTCTGTCATTCTCTCTCTCTCATACTGTCTCTCTCTCTTCTGCTCTTTCGCTCTGTCATTCTCTGTCTCTCTGCGTTTCTCCCTCTCTCTCATTCTCTGTCTATGTCTCTCTCTCTCGTTCCGCCTAAGCTTCTCCTCAGCTTCTGTTCCTATTACTGTGTATCTGTGTTGATCAAACAAACTGCTCTCACTAGTACTTCAGAATATTCTGAAGCAGTTCTGTTTTAGGCTGGTGGCATGGAACTAGAGTTGCCTCTTCTCTCCGATCTCTGTCCCCGATGAGCTTGTTTAAAGTGACCCAGACCCCTGCTTCAGAATCATTCTCATATATACACTCTAACGCGGGCACACACACTCTGACACACACACACATACACTCTAACGCGGGCACACACACTCTGACACACACACACTCTCTCTTAACACACACACATCCTGAGACACACTCTGACACACACACTTACTCTGACAAACACACACATACTGACACCCACACTCGCTCTGACAAACACGCACATACTGACACACACACTCACTCTGACAAACACACACACACACTCTAACACACACACACATCCTGATACACACTGCGACACACACACTCACTCTGACAAACACACACATGCTGACACACACACACACACACTCTTGACACACTCACACTTGCTTACTCTATCAGCTCCCACATACTTGTCCTCCCTCTAAAAAGGATGACTCTGCACTCTCTAACACGCCCACTCACCCTCCTCCAAGCAGCCTAGTAGCTACGCCAACACTAATGTACCCACCTGTATGCAAACTGAACTTCTGCTTGCTTGCATGTGCTGACTAGTCAAAACTAAACCTGAAGTTCCTCTGTTGTTCTCAAGACCGAAGCAATCGATCACCGCCTCTGGTGTGCTTCACCACCGTATGAAAGGAGTCGTTCTGCAGACAGCCTGGCGACAGCTTGAACAAACCTCCTTAGCAACAGCTTAGACTCCACAAACAGCGGTTTCTACAGTCATAACATGGTTACAGTACCAGATACGCNTCTTGATTCCTCCCCCCTTCTCTCTTTCTCTCTCTCCCCCTCTCTATCGTTCTCCCTCTCTATCTCCCTCTCACTCTATTTCCCTCTCCCCCCTCTAGCTCTCTCCCCTCTCTATCTCCCTCTCCCCCTCTATCCCTTTCTATCTGCCTTTCTCTACCCCTCTTTCTCTCCCCCTCTTTCTCTCTCTCCCTCTCTCTCCCTCTCCATCTCTCTCTCTCTCCCTCTCTATCTCTCTCTCTCCATCTCTCTATCTCTCTTCCCCTCTATCTCTCTCCCGCTCTCTCTCTCTCTCCCGCTCTCTCTCTCTCTCCCCATTTATCTCTCTCCCCCTTTATCTCTCTCCCTCTCTATCTCTCCCTCCCCCTCTCTCTATCTCTCTCCCCCTCTCTCTCCCCCTCTATCTCTCTCTCCCCCTCCATCTCTCTCCCCCTCTCTCTCTCTCTGTATTGGAGGTTGGATAGCACTAGTAGCACCTTATTGAACAGGGTTGTTAAGGCTTCAGTGGGTCGAAACTTTCACCAGAAGTCCGGTTAAGATCTCTCTGTCTGAGGTGTCATCCAGAGGCACTGGTAGATAGATCTACCTTTCTAGAATGTTCTGGAATATGGGCTCTCTCAGAGCTGCAGACGTCATGTGACGTGTCAGGATTGAGGTACAGTATATACGCCATCAAGATGGATGTATATTGGAACCATTCCGCTTGTTTCAGATAATGCTTATCCGTTGGCCTGCCTGTTACCGTAGTAGCGCTGCTTCGTCCAGAATAAACGTCTTATTACGAAAGATGTAATTAGATTGAAGTATTTCAGTAAAACCTCATCAGTACTTCACTAATACTCAGGTAGTATTTTTGTGGCATTTAATTCATCCTAGTTCTATTTTCAAAATATTCCAATTTAATTTAGCTATTTATAATTAATATTTATATTTTAAAACATTAATATTTTTACTCATTTTTGCTAATTCATTCGTATTTCAGTAATAACACAGTAACACAGTTTTCTGGCAGTATTTGAGGGACTACAATTCGCGAAGACTCTATTTCCCAGGGTGCTGTGCGGTGGCGTGCTGACACAGGAAGCGTTTGTGTGGTCTGTTCACTCAGATGATGAGGTAACCGTGGGGAAGTTCTATGCCACCTTCCTGATACAGGACTACTTTAGGAAATTCAAGAAACGAAAAGAGGAGGGGCTGGTGGGCGTACACGCTTCTGAGAACCACACGGCCATCGCCCTGCAGGTGAGTCTACCTGTGTGTGTGTGTGTGGACCTGTGTGTGTTTGGACCTGTGTGTGTGTGTGTACTTATGTGTGTGTGTTTGTGTGTGTGTGTGCGCCTGTGTGTGTTAGGGACAAAGTGTGGATAAAATGGGGGGGATCTGAAATATTCAAAATAATTGTAGTCAACGTAATTTTGTTCCTGTCATGTGACTTCCTGTGGCTATATCACTTCCTGTGCTAATGTTGTGGTTTATGATTCAGCAGGTCAGATCTTGATCAAACTCCCCCCCCCCTCCCCCCCACAGACAAGACTCAGTTGTTTATAGTGGTGTACAGTATGCTGTTGCTCGGCAACCCTGTACATCCAGATGCGACCCTTATATACCTAGAGGGTCTATGTAATACCTAGTGCATGTGGACCTTGTGTAGCGCGTGTGTGTGTGTGTGTTTGCCTCACTGTGTATGGACAGTAACGATGTAGAGCGTCTGGTTCTCTCTCTCTCCACCCACCGCTCTTCATGAGATGTTCCCATGTTCAGCTCATCTGTCCCATCCAGCAGGCGAAACAGCTGCTTTCTGTTTCCATCGAACTGAGCTTGAAGGTGCCGCCTGGGACATGCGGGAATCCAAAATGTTGATTTTTGAAAGAAATCTGCTTTGGGGGGTGTTACGTTGCAATTGACCTATTGTGAACTCTCATTCGGTGCTTCACTGAGTTCCAGGTTATTGATGTTGCACTAGATATTTCTTATTCCGTCGATTGGCCCACTGCATTCTACCGTATAGACTGCACTTGTTATAAGACTGCACGTGTTATTGGCAGTGCTCAATGTTCCAGTCTGCACCTTTAACCAGTCCTTGTTCTTGTTGACAGTAATAGTCGTCTATCTGTCAGTTACCTTTTGCCATTTGGACACTTGCTCATAGTGTGTGTGTGCTATGAGCGTAATCTAACCATTCAGTATGCACAGACCAGGTTTTCTTGTAGACGGTTCTAGAAAGCAGGTGACTACACAGTGATGAAGCCAAGGCCCGTTGCACAGGGCCCGTTTGTCTGTCTCCTCTGAATGTCCTCATGTCTCATAGTCTGTCTAGCATTGTTACCGTCAGGTTTGACCTTAACCAGCAGAGGGTGTGTGCTCTGTGTGTGTGTGTGCTCTGTGTGTGTGTGTGCTCGCGTGCAAGTGTGTGTATCTGTGTGTGTTAATCTGTTTGTGTGTGCGGTCATATCTGTGTATGTGTGTTTCTGCGCATGTGTGTGTGCATCTGTGTGTTAATCTGCTTGTGTGTCTGTCTATGAGTGTGTTTGTGTGTGTCTGTGTGCGTATCTGTGTAAGTGTGTCCCTTGCATAGGTGTGTGTGTATTAGTGTGTGTTCATCTGCTTGTGTGCGTGTGTCTTTGCGTGTGTCTTGGAGAGAGAGCGTGTGCGTGCGCGTCGTGGAGAGCGCGTATGTGTGTGTCTTCGCGTGTGTGTGCGTGCGCATGTGTGTGCGTGCGCGTGTGCGTGCGTGCGCGTGACGACAGGTGTGTGATTGCGAGAGACTTCTTGACTTGAAGGAGACTCTCCCGCCAGCCCTTAGCCCCTCTGTTGTCATGGTTACAGGCTGGCCTTCGCACACTTCATGATATTGGGCCGGAAATCCGCCGAGCGATATCATGTGACCTGCAAGATGACGGGCTAGTAGACTTTATCCCAGTGGAAGACGAGGAAATTTATAGGGTAACTGATTCTATATTACCTGTCTGAGAGGGGAAATCTCTCATGTTGTCCTTGACATTAATTAACAATAATGACACTATGCTTCACCACGTTATATATAAAGTGTTATCGCTAATGGCAACAAACACATACCGCAGGTGAACACGAAGCTCCTTTTCACTGTACAGGAAACCCCTCCAAGTTCAAAATGGTGTTGTGGTAACTTTTGTGAAAACTGATGACATCAAACTATTTAAGTAATCGATGCTATTTCTTTGATGAAATAGTCATTAACGCTATATGAATTGATTCCGTTCCGTTTTTCTTTTTCATTATTTACTTAAGAGATTAATGAGTTTGATGTAATCAGTTTCCATAAATGTTTCTATGTGTTCCTGTTGTTATGAGGGTTATTACAGTGGAGAGTGGATGTACTGACAGGAGCAGGATAGACGTACCTCCTGCACTCAGCCTTGTAATAACAGGCAGTTCAGGAAAAAAACAATCTTTCATTCGCAGTTTTATTTTCGACTCCCACATTTCAGTTGAGACCTACGGGCTAACTAGCGCTGCCATTTCACTCACATGACATCACGAGCCATGAACCAGCTTTGTCCGATTCTTTTCCCGCCCATACGATTTCTGAAAAGAGAGAAATACACCAGCGAGTACTTGCACTTCCTCCTTAGCATGTCAGCTGACCAACCCTCACTTCACGTCAGCCAATCAGCTCTCCCCATTCCAAACCCCCGTGAACTTTTGACCCCCGAACGTTCCCTCCCCCCCCCCGCAGCGAAACGGCGGCCTGTTCGGTAACCACGTCAACCACATGAACGGTGACCACCGGCGCTCGTCGCACCAGACCAACGCCACGCAGCGCCCCCTGCAGGTGCAGCCTCCGCCCCACTACGCCCACATGGAGCAGCCTGTGGGCAGACTGTGTCGGGCCAACGCCATGTCCCAACCCAACCACCATCACCACCACCACCACCACCACCACAACTCCTCCTACGGCAAGTCTCCCAAGTCCACCAACATCAACCTCAACAACGCCAACGTGTCCAGCCTGCCTAACGGCGGGCACCGCCGCTACTACGAGCACGCGCCGCCCGCCAACGGTTACCCGGGACACCGCGGCGGTTACTACGACTACGACAAGCCGCCCCGGACGCCGCAGGGACAAAGGTGACCTCACAATGACCCTCAGCCATCTCTTGGTTGCTTCGTGGAAATGGGTGAAGTGTCATGTGTGTGATGGGTGGTAGGGGGCAGGTGTGTGTGTGTGTGTGTGTGTGGAAGCTTCAAGCTTCACATGATAACAAATGTGTCAAACTGAAACCCTTCCTCCCTTGTCTGTCCACTCAGGGGACTCTAGTCCAAGTCCCTGTCCCCCCGTCTGTTACGGCGCCACATAAGCCATAGCAGCCATTGTGTGTTCCATGATAGACATCTCCCCTCAAACACAGGAATCAGCTTCCCTCTTCAAACCTCCCTCCTCACTGACTCATAGCTCCCGCGCCTTGAACTGACCAATCACCATGTTCCATGTTTACAAATGACCAATCACCATGCTCCATTTTTACAACCGACCAATCATATACTCCATTTTTACAACTGATCAATCGATTTTTTTTACAATGACCGAAAGCACTCTTTCTTTCTTTTAACCACCTACAGTTTGTTCTCATGGCTGTCTTTGGACCTCATTTCACCAGTAGTCAAATGTCTTCATTTGATGTGACAGATTAATCCCTTATTTTGAACTGGTCAGCAGTAGCTTGTGAGTTGCTGATCTGTTTCACGTATGCTAGCAGGTCTATCTCCTACCTAGTTCTGAGTGCTGCTTCGATGGTCTTCAGTCCTACTCAGTACTTCTGTAATCTCTCTCTTGTTAAGAAGTTCGTTCTTCAACTCTCGCGGTGTTGAACGCTACATCAGCGCGAGCCGCGCACACAGCTAGGAGTACACACCTGGGCCTGAGCGCGCGTGGCGAACCTTATACAGTGAGCTTAGTTCACAGCATCTAACCTCCATATATACTGTTTGACATCATATAGGTGAGTGCGGCGCGCGGTGCGACCTCGCCTCTCTCTCTCTCCTCTCTCGCCTCCTCCTCGCCTCTCTTCCTCCCCCTGGCCTCCCTCTCCTCCCCCTTCCTTCCCTCCCTCCCTCTCCTCCCTTCCCTCCTCCCCCTCCTCCCCCTCTCCTCCCCCTCCTCCCTCTCCTCCTCCCCACTATCTCTCTGTTTCCTCCTCTACCCTTTCTCCTACCTAACCAAAATGCTTTCTCTCAACTCATCCCCTCTGCTCTCTCGGACAGAAGGCGCTACTATGAAACCTATGTTAGGTACGTCCCACCTCTCTAGGTCACAGCTGCGCCCATGTGTGTCCTGCGTCGCAGGTGTGTTTCCTGCGTCGCAGGTGTGTGTCCTGCATCGCAGGTTTGTGTCCTGCGTCGCAGGTGTGTGTCCTGCGTCGCAGGCGTGTGTCCTGCGTCGCTGGCGTGTGTCCTGCGTCGCAGGTGTGTGTCCTGCGTCGCAGGTGTGTGTCCTGCGTCACGGGCGTGTGTCCTGCATTGCGGGCATGCGTGTTCCTGCGTTGCAGACATGTGTCTGCGTCGCGGGCGTGTGTGTCCTGCGTCCTGGTGGAACACAGTCCTGTCGGCTGGTTCTTGTGTCTTGCCCTCTTCTGATTCTGCATCCTTGCTGTGCTGTGGGTCTGTGTCAGAACTGGCCTGTCATCTCTCCCCCTCCCGCTCCCACGACCACGACCACGAGTGGGAGAGAAACTGAGTGAAGGGGAGAGTGTGGGAGGGTGAGAGAAACTGGGAGGGGGAGAGAAACTGAGAGAGGGGGAGAGTGTGGGAGGGTGAGAGAAACTGGGAGGGGGAGAGAAACTGAGGGGGAGAATGTGGGAGGGCAAGAGAGTGGGATGGAGGACAAGAGCGAGAAAGAGAGGGTGGGAGAGAAACTGAGAAAGCAATGTGAGAGAGAAAGCAGGGAAAGTTGGAGAAAGAGGAGGGAGGGTGAGAGAGAAACAGAGAGAGGGAGAGAAGGATGTATGGGTGAAAGAGAGAGTGGAGAGGGAGAAGTACAGGGGGGAGGGAGGGAGGGAGGGAGGGAGGATGAAGGGGAAGGGAAGGCCTGTCTGACCAGACTCCCAGACTAGTGTTGCTATGTGCATGTCAGCTTGGACGCTACAACGGCTCTGACAGTGGATGAGCTTGCCTTGCCTGAGGAACCACCACTCTTTAATCTTTAGAATGATCTGGGGACTTCACTCATCTACCCAATCTACCCCTATAACCACTATCTCCCCTAACCTGCCCCTATAACCACTATCTCCCCTAACCTACCCCTATAACTACCATCTACCCTAACCTACCCCTATAACCACTATCTCCCCTAACCTGCCCCTATAACCACTATCTCCCCTAACATGCCCCTATAACCACTATCTACCCTAACCTACCCCTATAACCACTATCTCCCCTAACCTACCCCTATAACTACCATCTACCCTAACCTGCCCCTATAACTACCATCTACCCTAACCTACCCCTATAACCACTATCTCCCCTAACATGCCCCTATAACTACCATCTACCCTAACCTACCCCTATAACCACTATCTACCCCAGTGGTGGGCCCTCCTGGTCCTCAAGGGACATTGTCCTGACAGTTTTACATGTTTCCCTGCTCCAGCACACCTGGTTCTAATGAAGTCATTCTGAGTTTTCCACAGAGCTTGATAACAACCCATTCATTAGAATCAGGTGTGCTGGAGCAAGGAGACATCTAAACCTGTCAGGACAGTGACCCTTGAGGACCAGGACCGGACACCTCTGATCTACCCTAATCTACCCCCTCTCTACCCAGACCAGTAATCCATAAACACTGTTTGTTCAACGTCTGCTATGTTGATAAAAGGGTGTTGATCTGTTGTGTTAAGAGTGTTCCATGGAGGCTGTCTGTTCTACATGACTGACTGCCTCTGACCCGCCTGTTGTCTTGAGAAGGCTGTGGTGGTTTGGATTATTTTCAGATCGTATTTACTGAGCCTGTTTATTTTCAGTTTGACTCTTTATATATCCAGGTAAAGTCTCACTGAGATTCCAACATGTCCTCTCCAGAGAGACTTGGTAGACGAGGGTGTTATGTTGCAACCAACGCTGCCCCTAGAGGCTGGCATCTGCATGGCAGTGCATGGCCTTCCCCCCTCCCCCTCCTCCCCCAGCCCTCCCCCAGCCTCCCCTCCAGATTCCCACCTTTCCCCCCTTTTCTAACCTCTGACCCCTGACCCCTCCCAGGGGCCACGGGGGAGACGGACGCCACCCCACGATCCGGCGCGAGGAGGAGTTTGACGAGGACCGCTGCTCTGGCGAGTACTACAGCGGGGAGGAGCTGTACGAGGATGACAGCATGCTGTCAGGAGACAGGTACCTGCCTCTAGACCAGGCTGGAGCTTCTCTCTCCAGCAGGACAGGGGGTTGGGGGAGGAGCATCCCACAGCGTCACCTCATCTTGGGCCTGAGATGCTGCAGTGTGTCGGTGTCGTGGAGTTTGTTAGCGTGTAGAACTGGTATATGTTTAAGGTATTATGGTAGGTTAGGATGTTTTATGGCCGTTTGTAGTGTGTAATATGTAGTATCTATTAAGGAGTTGGGTAGTATGTTAGCATGTATTATGGCAGCTTGTAGTATCTAGTAAGGAGTAGGGTAGTATGTTAGCATGTATTATGGAAGCTTGTAGTATCTAGTAAGGAGTAGGGTAGTATGTTAGCATGTATTATGGCAGGTTTTAGTGTGTAGTACGTAGCGTGTAGTAAGGAGCAGGGTAGTGTAGCCTGTGTGGCTAAACTCACTTCTCGGTATAAGCACAGATCACCAGTCCCGGTGAGAAGCTAGCTAGCGTTTCATCATCGTAACTATTAGCAGACACGCTTGCAGAATCTGTGGTGATGAGGGAGAACCCAGCACAGCTGTAGGTTCAGTGTCCTGACCAGGAAGGAAGCTGGTCTGTAACAACAGCAGCATGTTACAGCAGCCCTCTGTGCCCCTCCAGGAGGTCCTATAAGGAATCTCTCGACAGGTACCAGACCAGCGACACGGAGTACGAGACGCCACGCGGTTACCACCACCCCGACAGTTACTATGACGACGACGAGCAGCCGCTCTACCACGACTCCCGGAGGTCGCCCAAGAGAAGGCGACTGCCCGCCACTCCTCAAGGTGAACTCCATCTCCCAGCATGCACCTCGGCCTCAGGGGCTGGAGGGTGGAGCGGCCTGTGGAGGTCTGCTGTAGTCCTGGAGATTTCTGTAACTCCAGTCATGATCCTAACTGATCTGGACACACTTTCGAGCAGCTCATTTCCCTCAGCTGAGATGCGTGTTTGCTTCCTCTAGTGGGAAGACTGTTCGGTGTTTCTGCATGAAAAGTCACCTTCTTCACTGTCTCACTGTTCCACTCCTTCCTCCCCCCTCCCTTCCCTCGTTTCCCCTCATGTCTCCATCCCTCCGTCCTCCGCTCAGCTCCTTCTTCTCCTCTCTCCCTCCCTCCTTTTCCCCCTCTTCTCGTTCTCTTTGCATCCCTCTCTCTCCGCTCCCCCCCTCCCTCCACTCCTTCGCTCCCTCCCTCCTTTCTCCTATCCCCTTACGTTCCCCTCCCTCTCCCTCCCCTCCTGTATCCCCCCACCTCGCAGTCACAGAAGGCCCTCCTTCAACTTTGAGTGTCTGCGCAGACAGGGCAGCCAGGATGAGCTGCCTCACCAACGCACTGCTCTCCCTTTGCACCTCACTCATGCCAGCACTCATGTAAACACACACACTCATGCTTGCACAGGTAAAAACACACATCATGCAGCACCAGGTAACACACACACCTCGGGCAGCACCAGGTAACATACAGTCCCTGTGAAACCCTTCTCCAACTTCTAATGCTCTCAGTATGCTGTTGATAAATCGTCACGATCAGGATACAACATTCTCAGCCGTTCCTAGGGTTTGATTTGGCGTGCAGGGTTAGACTCCAGCGAGCCACCGCCTTTTTCCCACCCGCTTTTCCGACCCGTCGTTGGGCACAGCCCCCGGCACGGCGCCAGGCAAGGAGCAGTGCGCCCTTTTCTACACGCCGATTGACCGGCTGGGGAGTACGGTGTGTGCGACTCCATGAGTGCAGCTGCCGGCTCATGCCGCAGAGGTAGACGGAGACAGATATGCAGATGACTTCTTCTGGTCGGTTAGCATACGTCGTGTTAACTGTAGGCCTTGTCAGGTAGGTAATCATGATCCTCGATATTAACAGACGGACTAACACAGAGATCTGCTCGCTATGCTCAACTCTATCGGCAATGCATATCCAGTTTTGGAACAATCGCAGAACGGTTCTCCATCCGCCAGCGAACAGCTCCCTCCGTTCCACCTCATGCAGCACCAGGTAACACACACACCTCATGCAGCACCAGGTAACACACATACCTCATGCAGCACCAGGTAACACACACACCTCATGCAGCACCAGGTAACACACACCTCATGCAGCACCAGATAACACACATACCTCATGCAGCACCAGGTAACACACACACACACCTCGTGCAGCACCAGGTAACACACACACCTCGTGCAGCACCAGATAACACACATACCTCATGCAGCACCAGGTAACACACACACCTCATGCAGCACCAGATAACACACACACCTCATGCAGCACCAGGTAACACACACACCTCGTGCAGCACCAGGTAACACACATACCTCATGCAGCACCAGGTAACACACACACACACACCTCATGCAACACCAGGTAACACACACACCTCATGCAGCACCAGGTAACACACACACCTCGGGCAGCACCAGGTAACACACACACCTCATGCAGCACCAGGTAACACACACACCTCATGCAGCACCACGTAACACACACACCTCATGCTGCACCAGGTAACACACACACCTCATGCTGCACCAGGTAACACACACATCATGCAGCACCAGGTAACACACACACCTCATGCAGCACCAGGTAACACACATACCTCATGCAGCACCAGGTAACACACACACACACACCTCATGCAGCACCAGGTAACACACACACACACACCTCATGCAGCACCAGGTAACACACACCTCATGCAGCACCAGGTAACACACACATCATGCAGCACCAGGTAACACACACACCTCATGCAGCACCAGGTAACACACACATCATGCAGCACCAGGTAACACACACATCTCAGGCAGCACCAGGTAACATAACCAGTCCCTGACTGGAATACCCTTCCTCCAACTCTAACCGCCTCTCAGTATGACTGTGATAAATCTCCACACTCAGGATACCAACATCTCCCCGTCTCCTAGGTGATGGCGGTGGCAGGGTTAGACTCCAGCCGAGCCCACCGCCTCTCCCCCACCCGCTCCACCCGTTCCTGGGCCACGCCCCCGGCCACGCCAGCCAGCAAGGAGCAGTCGCCCTTCTACACGCCGCTGATCCGCGTGGAGCGCTCGCGGCGGGAGAGCACGGGCAGCGGCCCGGTGGCGGTGCGGAAGAGCTCGTGGTACACAGACGACCCTGACGCCCGGAGGCCATACTCACCTGTACACCTGCAGGTGCCCCCAGAGTTCCGCAACCAGTACCTCCAGAAGAGAGGCAGTGCCACCAGCCTGGTGGAGGCGGTAAGTCAGGGGGGAGGGGAGGGGGGAGTCAGGGGAGTTAGAGGGGGGGAGGGGAGTTAGGGGAGGGAGTTGTGGGGAAGGGGTTGGGGAGGAGGGGAGGGGAGTTAGAGAGA
>BROE01000020.1:18217539-18229301 GCA_036571765.1 Plecoglossus altivelis
GTCCCGTGCCCCAAAAACGTCATACTAGCACGGTGTTGATACTCCAGCACTTGGAGCTGCTATCTTTTCAGGTTCAAAAACGTCATACTACGCTTATGCCAAAGGCACCCAAGTTTGTGGCCCCGCTCTAATAGTGTATTAAGTCAAAAGGCGATCGCAGACGCGTGCGAGATGACCATCGACGAGATGGAGAGCGCCGCCAGCCACCTGCTCAACGGCGGCGTGGCCCCCGCCCTCAACGGCGTGACCGTGTTCCCCGTGCTGGCGGCGCAGGACTATGACCTCCAGGATCCTACGGCGAGCTACAGCGACGAGGAGCCAGAGGCAGAGCCTCGGGCGCCGTACGAGGAAGACCTGGCAGACGAGATGATCTGCATCACGACTTTATAGCATTAGCTGGCTAAAGAGACGCTAGCTAACTGACTACGGTGCACATTGCAGACTGGCGTTGGAGATGGATAATACAGAGAGATGCATCTATTGGCTCACAAACCAAAAGAAGTGCCTTTTTTACCTGGGAGGAAGTAGAAAGGCACCGAGCATGAGAGACGCACTGGCTCCGCCCACTCACGAATTCGCCAACGGCCAGGATGGAAAGGCATGTTTGTCAATCGTGGAGCGAGGCACCGCTATTGGTGCCTGGAAACCATGTCCCAACCCTCTCCCCACATCCCCGCCTCCCAACCCCCTGCCCCCCCCCTCCTCCTCCTAGCCCGGCCTCCACGACCCTGGCCGGTTCGTTGATGACGCGTGTCGACGGTCGCCGTGCCGAGTTTGACACCAGCCAATGACAGACGAGGACAACGGCGTGTCATGGACCTATCGGCATTTACGCGAGCTACTTGGGGGCGGGTCTCTAAGGGTGATGACAATCAGATGTACGATGTCATTACCATGGTCACTTTATTAAGGTTTTTTGGCATATCATGCAAGTTTTCAATGCAACTGTAGAGAGGCATGTTTCTCCATCCCCTGAGCCCAGGAGACCCTTCAACTTCACCCCTCCCTTCCCGTCTCCAGACCAGGAAGTGTACGGCAGGTAGAGCGTGGAAACCAGGAAGTGTACGGCAGGTGGAGCGTGGAAACCAGGAAGTGCACGGCAGGAGGAGCGTGGAAACCAGGAAGTGTACGGCAGGTGGAGCGTGGAAACCAGGAAGTGTACGGCAGGTGGAGCGTGGAAACCAGGAAGTGCACCGACCTGCATGCAGCAGAATATGCAGGAGATGTCACTCATACTTATAGCATTATCAAAAATGGAAGTTCTTCGATAACGCTTGAAGATAACTAACAGCATTTGGGATAAATGCACTAGCAGGCAGGTTCTTTTTCATTTGAGGATAGCCTGGTTAATATTTCATAGTAGGTAACGCTGTACATGAATTGTATTATATAACAAAATGTATACAATTATACAAAAAAAAACTTTGTAAAGAGATGTTCTATATTTTGTAATTATGTACTATTTGAAAGAATATCAGCAATACAGACCTTAACGAATCCTATTATGTTACAAAAGTTGATTTGCATTCTTTTGTTATTAGGTATGATATACCATCATATTTCTTTGCCTTCTCTTCTGTTTTGGCTCAAAAGCACTCTTGGTTCGTCTGTGAAGGCTGCGGGTTTTTCGGTCGTGCAACACAACTGCACAAGATATGCAAAAGTAGTATTTGTTATAGTTTAACAAGCGTAGTCACACAAAGTTATTGGATCACGTTATTCCACCGAACCGATGGCGCTTCTGCACGGTTCGACCCCTCTTCTATAGACAGAAGAACGAGGGAGGCCCGCTGGAAGCCCGAACGCTTCTGACATGAGGTGCGTTTGTTTCCTGAGTCATGCTGAGGAGGTGCACAAGAAGCTGTGAAAAGCGTGAAGTGTTTAGAAAACGACGCAAAAGGAGTTGATTTCCTCGTCCACTGTAGGGTTAGTGAGTCCTGTCTCAAAATGCCTTCCTGCTGCTGATGTTGGGAAACACAATACACGTTCAACGACAGAGAACCTTCCGGAAGAGAGTCTTCTGTCGAACCTCGGAGGTTCTAGAACACGCCACCCCCCTGGCGTGACTCCGCCCCCACCTTCTGAGGACGCTTGGCATTCTTTAGTTACCTTAAATCGACTCAGAGCCTTGCATCGGCGGCTCCTCTTGTGCTATGGAGCTCCGAGCTTGCAAGGGGACGCACGCCTGTCCCTGACCCCCCCACACACACCTGCGTCCGCCTGCTCGAGTAGCTGGAATAAGGATGGCGGGTATTAAGCTGAAGCGAATAGCGAGGAAGCGAGTTTAAGCGCACCCCGACCACCTCCACTGCCGCAACTCAGCCCCTCGCGCTTCCTCCTCTACTCCCATATCCGACTGCGCCACCAACCCCTCCCTTCTATAGCCCTCTTTAAGGCGATCATCGTCGCTTCCCACTACTGGGCAGGCCCCGGACGCACCCCTCCCGTCAGATCCCTGCCTGACCACCTATCAGCCGGTCTTATACGGGCTGTCCTTCTTCCTCTCTCGGCGCCTTTTGAGCGGCGATGCATTCAACTCAAGCTTGCCTTCCCTCTGCTCTCCTACTCATGGGGTTTAGCAATTTGGCCCTCCTCACCCACGTCCCTCCCCGTCCCTCTCTCCCCTGTAGCTCACTCCGACCACCCACTCCCTACCATCTCCTCAGTCTCTCCCTGTTGCCTCATTTTGAAGTACCCCCCAAGCCATCTCTCCCTCCCATTTCTCTCTCAAAACACTGATAAAAGAGTGTGGTTCCTCACGCGGAACAAGGCCAAGCTCATCCCACCTGTCCCAGGAGCCGTCCTCCCACCAACCCCTCCCTCCCTCCCTCTCTCCCCTGCCTCCCACCACCCTCCCCCTGCTTCAAACGCCCGTCCTCTAAGCTCCTACAAATTGCAACCCACCACCCCCATCAGGCACACAACTCTACTCTCTTTGATCGCTCCTTCTCCTGGCCCTCTCCCTGAGCCCTTCTGGCGGTCAAGGACCAGGCCCCCTATTCCCTCCTCCCTCTTCCTCCCTCTCCCCTTCTCTCTCTCCCACCACCCCTCCCTCTCTCCCCTGCCTCCCACCACCCCTCCCTCTCTGCCTCTGCCTCAGCCACCCCTCGCTCCCTCCGCCCTCTCTCCCGGCCTTCCCACCACCCCCTGCCCTCTCCTCCCTGCCCTCCCCACCACCTCTCCCTGCAGTCACATGCCACCCCTCCCTTCCCTCCCATCTCCCCTGCCTCACACCACCCCTCCCTCCCCCCTGCCTCCCACCACCTCTCCCTCTCCCCCTGCCTCCCAGCACTTTTGCGTCAGTATACCTCGCCAAGCACCGGGTAAAGGCAAGGAAACATATCAGTGTGTCTGTGTGTCTGCGGCGTCTCCCACCCAGCAACGTGTCGGTAGAAACGAGCTGCTGTTGGACTCCAGTCTGAGATCGCGGGTGGATCTGTGCTGGAGTCCATGCTGGGTCTAGTGGCAGCAACTTGGAGTATCCCTTGTACTCAATGACTTGGTGCAATTCATGAACTCCCTTGTTGCCATTGAGTGTCATGTAAAAGTTTATAATGTAAATGCGTCGAGTGAAACGGTAGATGTTGAATACTAAGATGTTGGCTCTTCCAGGTACTGGAAGAGGTTAGCACAGATGATGTGTCCGTTACATTACCTATGGGTAATGTAGTCCATGAGTGTTTGATTTGTAGTCCATGAGTGCCCCCCCGCGCTCTGTCAACCGAATACTGTCATGAAAATGTAGGTTTTCCTATTTGTGTGCACATTGAAAGGGCTCTTTGAATTGTTTGTGAGTAAACACAACGTTTTCTGCTTCTTTTTCTGTTGATAACTATGACGTGAAAAGGACCAATGCGCATTCCAGGCACATTGTTCTATTCGTAGCAATTACTGATAAACTGAAGATATGCATTATTTTGTAAAACACTTTTAAAAAGATGTTGAACTAAAGATAAAAACCAACTTACTTTTACCTCATGTCAGGGATTCCTGAAGAAAAAAAGAGAAAAGGATTTGGTTCGTTCTATACCAATGGAATTGAAATATTAGCACATAGCTGTTTGTCTTTGCACAAGTAACTGTATAGTGATTTTGTTTCTTCCTTTTCTATACAGATTTTGTGTATTAAGGTGAGACATTTTTGTACTTTTTTTTGTGACCGTGTGTATGGTTTAGTGAACTATATATTTGTCATTCCCACCTCACCTTACGATGCTGGAACTGAGAGAATATTAAAAGAAAGGAAAAATAGAATAAAACATTTTCAAGGTGCACTGTTCCTCTGTTTGCGGGTAAAAAAAAGAAGAAAAAAAAGCTCAACATTGTGAAGTACCAGTTTACAGAGAAACGCCTGTTGATTTAAACATTTTGATTTGTTTTCATCATCTTGTTATAATTATTATGATTACTATTACTGCTATTAATGTTCTTAAATATGTATTAAGATAAAAGACAATGTAAAATATGTACAAACGTATGGAAAAAACCCCAGTTATGTTCTCTACTTGAAAGTCTTAATATTGCTCTGTAATGTTTTTATTCAGTAAAGATGATTTCTCTTAGTAGCAAATGCTTTAATATAATATATATATATAACCCTCTAGGTTTTGTATCAATACATTTTTTGTATTTTTCCATTTTATTTTGGCCTTGAATTTATTTGAATCAATACTGATATTTTATTTTCTAATGATTATTACTGAATAAACTTACACTGAAATTCAGTCCCTCGAGAGTTCTTCATCCGTAACCGTAAAGAGCAAATTCAGTTCAACACAACTTTTGACTGTTTAGCAACAGTTCCTTGATGCAAACGTAACATTCTAAATAACATAAAGCCCAAACATATATCAGAAAAATACACAGAATTGCTGTATTAACAATGAACAAAATTCACAAAGAAAACAATTTCATAATGAGGTCGATTAGTTGATCAAAAGATAAACAGTTGGCTAATGTGTTCCAAGTACCGACAATATCTGTAAATATTTCTGCATTTCAATCGGGTGAAATTCTGTTGTTGATTGGTCCCACCATGACGGTGGTCTGGTTTTCTTCCTCCTCTTCCTCGGAGTCCCACGGGTTCTGCCCACACATCAAGAAGGGCACCGCATACCTCCTGAACTGGAGAGGAAGACGCCATCAGTTTCATCTCAGCCATTGAGTCACTTCCGAAAAGTGCAACGCCTTCAGTAGCCACTAGGTGGCACCGGGTCCTCAATAAAACTGCATCACGACATCTCAGTAGTTCTACGCCATAGGTGTGGAACTCCGGTCCTTGCGGGCCTCTCTCCTGAAGGTTTTCGGTGTTTCCCTGCTCCAGCACACTTGATTCTAATGAATGGGTTGTTATCAGGCTTCCACAGAGCCTGATAACAACACATCATGACGAGCTGCCCTCAAGGACCGGAGTTTGACACTCCTATTCTATACTTTCAAGTGTAACACAAACAATAATAAGAAAGGTTATCTATCATTAATAAGAAAGGGGTTATCTTTTACATCGACACATCTTATTCGTTTTTACATCGTATTGACATCTTTCATCGTCGTGTATTTTCTCACTTGCATCTGCCTGACGACTCAACGAGAGAGACGTCTCGTCATCCTACCTGCTTGTTGAGGAAGATGTAAATGAGAGGGTTGTAGACAGTGCTGCTCTTGGCCAGGTAGACGGGCACCGTGCCAACCAGGGGACTTATGGTCACGTCAGGGTGGTGAACAACCAGGAGGGCGAGGCTGGCGTAGGGCAACCAGCTGACCAGGAAGGTGAGCACCATCAGGATCACCATGCGGGCCACCTTGGCCTCTGCTCTGGCTGCTGCTCCGCCCTCGATGAAGCCGATCTTGGAGACCTGGAGGAAGGATTCATGGAGGTGGCCGTCACACAGGAGAACGCCAAGAGTAAGTAAACGTGAGGGAATACCAAGCAATCTCAGGGTAGTTTCTACTCTGCTTAGCGAGTCGTGTCAGATTAGGTCTAGTGACTGACACCTAGACACACACACAGATAAACCCATCCCACACATTTAGACCAAACTGAAAGTGCTTTTAGGAAAGAGCCTGTCAGGTGAATGACAGATGAAAGCTCTTTGTGAAGCCTTCTGGGACATTGCTTGTAAACATAAACTAATAAACAAACTCATCCACACACAGTTTCAATTTGATGAGCGACGAACCCTTAAGAAGCACATCCGCACCAACACAGTTTGTGTCAATTTGATGAGCGATGAGCTTCGCATTAGACCAGGTCACCTAAGGATGGCTCAGATCCCACCCACCTGACGCAGGGTCCACAGTAGCTTGGCATAAGAGCCCAGGATGAGAGAAAAAGGGATGGCGAAACAGAGGGCGAAGTAACACAGGATGTAGGAGACGTTGCTCGGGTCCCGGCTGTGCCAGTCGGGGGCACAGGAAGTCCCCACCCCCTCCAGCTCGTAGCGACCCCACCCAAACAGGGGCGGGGTGTTCCACGCCAGCGACCACAGCCAGGACAAGGCCACGCCCCCGGCTGCATGCTTGGACCGGAAGCTGACCTGGCCCAGGGGTTTGCACACCACGAACAATCCTCTCACAGCATCATCTACTGTGCAGAAGAATCTATACCTGAGGGAAGGTATGAAACACACTGTGAGGTCTGGATCAGGGTCTCCAATCCTCTTCCTCGAGGGCCGATGTCCTGAAGGTTTTTCGATGTTTTCCCTGCTCCAGAACACCAGATTCTAATGAATGATCCATTACCAAGCTCCGTGGAAGCTTCATAATGACCCTTTATTAGAGTCAGGTGTGCTGGAGCAAGGAAAACATCGGAAACCTTCAGGACAGCGGCCATCAAGGACCCGGATTGGAGACCCCTGATCTGGATGGAAAGGATGGAACAGAATCAAACTTGACTGTTCAGCGAGCAGGTTAGTAAGACAAATAACTACTTAAAAATATATTTAAAAAAAAACAGACCCAAATTAAACTCAGACCCACTCCAATTATAGCTGAGTCACAATTTTCTGATGGAAACATTTCTCACGACAAAAGTAAGTCTTGACAACTGTCAAGTTTCCACTGTTTTCCTTTTTTCAATATCTATTTTTTTTCTAATGACTTCGCTCAAACTATCTCTCTGACATTCCCAGCATTCACGAATACCCCTCTTCACTCATCACAATCACCTCCTCCGTACACTCAATCACACACACAGCGAACCTCTCCTCGCACACAGCCCACCCGGCCCATGGCGAAGTAGCCCACCGCGTTGTTAACCACGGAGAGCAGCCCTCCTGTCAGTGCCGTGCCCAGGTCAGCCACCGCCATGTTCACCAGCGCGTAGTTCAGCGGCTGCCTCAGCTTCTTGTTCATCAGCGTCACCACGATCACCGTGGCGTTCAGGACGATGGCCGGACCGGTGAAGATCGCCATGACGACGGCCAGGGCGATGAACCCGGCTCGGGACAGGGGTGGGGCGCCCTCCGGGGGCTCCAGGTAGGCGGAGGCGTTGGGAAAGGAGGCAGAGCCACGGGGAGACATGGAGACACGGGAGTGAGGACACGGACGAGCTGGCTGGCTGCTCTCTGTCTGGCCGGCGCTGGCTTTGCTGCTGGCTGCTGCTGTGTCTGGCCTGCTCTGCTGGACTCACCCCTCTGCTCTCGACGGGGACAGACAGTGACATGTGTGAGCTTAGGGAACGTAAGTCTGGAAGTAAGTCCTTGAAATCCCCACTATAAATTAAGTAATTCCACCACAGGTGATGAGCCTCTACCTCCCCCCCCCACACTCACACACACTCACACACGCACACACTCACGCTCACACTCACACACACACACACACATACACACACTCACACACAGTCACACACTCACACACTCACACACACTCACACACACACTCACACAGTCACACTCACACACTCACACACTCACTCACACACACACACTCACACAGACACACTCACACACCTCCCCCCCTCCTCACTGTTTCTTTTCCCTGTTTGTCAAGGTGCTGAATAGGACAGCTCATGTGGACATGGGGACAGTTAAGAGTGTAAATTTAACAGCCCCCTGCCACACACACACACACACACATACATACATACAGATACACACACACACGTACACAAACACACACACACGTATGTCCCCCGAGATTTGACTTCAGACGTGTCACTAGAGGGAAGGAGGGCAAGGTGAGGTGAGGTGAGGGGGGGGTTGTGGGGAAAATAGTCACTAAAGGTCAAGCTTTGTGTCCAACTGTCACAACAGAATTAGAGGATAAATCTCTTGCTCTCCCTCTCCCTCGCTTTTTCTCTCTTTCTGTGTCTGTGTCTCTCTCTCTCATCAGCGGAGGTCAGTGAAAGTTTAGAGAGTTCAGGTCAAACGTAGGTGAGTCTCTGCAGACTGTCTCCCAGTCCTGCCAGCTGAAACAACTGATGTTGGCAAGGCGTTACTGTAAGTGGAGATAAGGGACAATCTCAAGGTAAACACAGCTGACCTGAAGCATGTGCTACTGGCCCCCTGGCCGAAACAGGAAACACCTACCTTGTTTGTCAATTTTACATTCAAATGAGTCCAACGACTCCACACACCTCCACATTCATCCCAAAACATTAAAGGGCGATTACGGTTCACCGGTCTGTATCGAGACAGTTGCAGTCGCATTCCTGTGAAAATGTTACTACGATCTTACGTATGAGGACGGCATGTGTGCAGAAGCGACAAGCGAGAGACTTGATCATCCGAATAAATAAATGTGTTCATTCAATATTCACACGAAAATAGTCCTGAGAGTTATCGTTTTACGAGAGGATCTTAATTTTTTATTCACCCTTTAATGTTTTGGGATGAATGTGGAGGTGTGTGGAGTCGTTTGAATGAAAATTCAAACAAGGTTCGTGTTTCCTCTTTCGGCCAGGGGGGTCAGTAGCACATGCTACAGATCAGCTTTGTTTACCTTGAGATTGTCCCTCATCTCCTCTTACAGTAACGCCTTGCCAAATGTCTGAAATGAGCTGTTATCAAACACAAACAGCATGTGCTATAGTAGAGAGGCAAACCAAGATGGCTGTGAATACCCACCAGCTTTCTCTTGCTCTAAACAAGTTATCTGATGGATCTTTAAGTCGGATCGACTCTCTCCTCGCCCCTCTACTCTTGTGTTAGTCCAAATAGGAACGGAGGCACTTTGATAATGAAGTACAGACCTGCTTATCTAATGGCCGTCTCAGTTCCTTCAGGGAACACGGGGGAGACATGAGGAGAGTGTGCATTCCAACAGTGGAGAGTCCAGAGATTATGGCTTTAAAGTGGAATATTGTCTCTTTTGGGTTGGAATCAAATGACTGTCTCTTGAAGTCGTTGAGTTGGTTTGATGACATGCCGATGTGTGTGTGTGCTTGTGTCTGTGTGTGTGTGTGTGTGTGCATACTTTTATTTATGTGTGTGTGTGTGTGTGTGTGCATGTGTACATTCTTGTGTCTGTGTGTGTGTGCTCGCATGTGTGCATGTGTGTGTGACTGTGTATACGTGTGTGTATGTGGGTAGACAATGTGAAAGTAAGGAAATGGTCTGAGACACAAAGGTTATTTCGGATGTTCTATAACCTAGCTGTGGGTTGCCTGTGGTTAAGCCCAACGTGTTAAGAAGCTAGACAGCAATGCACCATGAGTGACCTTGTAAGAGGTTTACCTTCATTAAGTCAAGACAGAGATCACCAGTGTTTGGGTCCTGAGTTTAAAAAGAAACGAGATGTCTCTGGATTTGATTAAAACTGTTTCTGGACTTGATCCTCTGTGATTGAATTAAAATAGTAGACATTCTTCTGCGTTTGTTGTCTGTCTGTTAAGAAGCAGCGGTTTCGAATTTTACTAGTGCGTCAGTATGTGCTGTTGATTTTAACGCCGTGTTGTAAATGTAGCGGCCGCTCATTCCATTGATCGTTGTGGATTCCTATGAAACAGTTGTTGAAAAATGTGCAGCCATCTGCACAAATGGTCCATTGTTGCTGACAGAAGCTGTGAAATCAGCACCTTGGACAGCGTACAACGACTGCCTTCGGAGAATAGGCTACAGTGATGTAGACAGACCTACTGCATTCAGCACCATGGAGAGAGAACAACGGCGTAGTTTTCAAACCTAGCACCCCTCCCCCCACCCAAAAAAACTGCTGACAGGGGTAAAGTTTGGCAGCTGGTCATTGACTGACTACTTTGAAACGAGTTGAAATGTAAAAAAGGGTATAAATTAATCAGGAACTAATGTAGGTGAGAGTTGAACGTTCCTCATTCTGCTTCCAGTCAACACGAGCCTTCACGCGCGGTCTTCGAGTGTCGAAATCTCTTAAACTAACCGTGTACGACTCTTCAGTGACGAGATTCTTATTAAATGTCGCGCAGGGAGACGCCAAGCTTTTATTTGCAGTCAATAGTTAATTAAAGAATCTCCACGCCAAATGTGATTGGGGCCCGGGAGAGGGGCGGCTGCGGCAGCCGCTGATACTGTCCATCACCGCGTGCCTTATCGGCACGTCCCAGCTAAGAAGAAGCTCTTCGCGCCTTTGATGTACGATGTAATTACTTGGCTAATAATGGCCTCGCGCAGAAACGCGGCATGTGTGGCGGGAGATCCATCAACCCGTTCAACGCCCTGACATCATTATCGCGCGCTAATCAGCGTTTAGTTGTAAAAGAAACGCGCAGAGGACAGGGAAGCTACGAAAGGAGAGTCTGCGAGGTTTAAAATAAAAAAACAAAAAAACTGTCAGATGACACACTTCTGAAGCACATGGCCTTCTATTCACTCTCTTGGTCTCCCTCTCTCTTTTTCTCTTTCTCTCTCTCTCTCTCTCTCTCTCTCCCTTTCTCACTCACTCACAATGTCTCTCTCGTTTTCTTTATCTCTGCAGTCTCAGTCCCAGGCCATTTTGGTGGTCAGTGAATGAGCTAGTAAAGAGAGCTGTAGTTAAATGCATTTGGCTTCCATGCACATGCATTACTTCCCAGAGCCGGCTGTATTGCAGCGTGCTGTCGTGTAGACACGTCTGTCTGTACGAGCGGGACTGCGAGTAACGCTACCTGTTTCAGTCATCGTCGAGCTGAGGAGAACAAGGCAGTCGCAAACGAATTTAAACACCCCTGCGTATGCTCTGACGAGTGAGGTAGAATCGAGTTTTAGTACATTCCACGCAATTTTTTGTAAGTTCCATATTTGTAGCATTTTATGGCATCGCGATTTTACGTGGCAGTTTCTCTCCACTGGCTTGAATGATTGCATGAACGCGCGTTCGAAAGTTAGCAATTTTCCACAGTCGCTGCACGATTTGATGAGTTGAGATCGAAACGGATCCATTGTATCTTCAATCCGCGAGTCGTTTTTCCTGCAGGGAAACTAAGACTCGGTTAGCAGAAGCCAGGTTTTTAGATCAGGGCTAATCTCAGCCAGGATACAGCAAACTAGTAACACCCCATGTGCATCCACATCCTATGTTGTCCTAATCATATTCTGCTTTCTGGACGGAAACGGCTAATTGCATAATATTACCAGACACGGAGAATCTTCTCTATCTCTCCTTCTCACTCTCTCTCCCTTTCTCTCTCCCTCCCTTTCTCTCTCACTCCTTTTCTCCCTCCCTCCCTCCGTCCCTCCTTCCCTCTCGTTCTCTCTCTCTTTTCTCTCTCTCTCTCTTTTTCTCTCTTTTTTTTCTCTCTCTCTCCCTCTCTTACTCTGTCTCTCTCCCTCCACCCTCTCTCTCTCTCCCTCCACCCCCCCCCCCCC
>BROE01000020.1:18229569-18247529 GCA_036571765.1 Plecoglossus altivelis
CCCCCCCCCCCCTCTCTCTCTCTCTCTCTCTCTCTCTCTCTCTGCCCTCTGGCGGCAAGGGGCCAGTGCAGATGTTCACAGGTCATCCCTCTCCTTCACCACGCAGATCGCATCAGGAGTGACAACTGACCCCTCGTGCGCGGGACCGGAGGAAAAGAGAACGGTTATGTTGTAACAGTATCGGGCGGCTCTAGCGCGCGGACAGCGTTTAAGGGACTGTGAGGGAGTTCGACCGATCGGCGAGTCTTTTTTCACTCTGACCGGCCGGGAGACAAGTCTGTAACGGGAAAGCCTCCGGAAGACGATGTGGAATTGGAAGACTCTGTTTGCGCGCGTGAGCTGCGCCAGCTTTCTTCTGTTTTGGATTACAGTGGGAACGACTGTAGTGCACGTGATTGGATCTCAGCAAGGAATTCCTTTATCAGTGTGAGTAGCAGTTTTTGGGTCGGGGACCTAAAACTTTTTTGTGTGTGTGTCGTAATAATTTGGTTCACTGCTTCCTAACCTGAAATGCACACCTTATATGTGTTTTGTGTTTTTGTAAGATTTCGAGAGATATCCTGAAGTTTATAAAAATAAACATTAAAAACAAGTATACTTTTTCTGTTCTTTTATCGGGTTACACTTCCGCCCTGGGTTAAATATGCTACCGAGTAGCAGATAATTAGATATTTTTCTGTAGCTACAGACTCGAAAAAATGGTTAATTAATGCTAATTCGGATCAGGCGTTTGTATCCTTAGATCGTCTGTATTATAGCAATGACTGTAACACATATTATTTTGTAACTATGAATATTGCGGTTTATTTACGTCTCATAAAGGTTCATTATTCTCTCCTAGGTTCATCCTCAAAATAAGTCTTCATTAGCATGCAGTTTCAAATACCTCAACATAACTACTGTAGTAAAAAGTGTATCTTAACGCGATGCAGCAATGGGTTAAAAAACGTGAGGACATACAAAAGAAACGGCTGTAAAGACCCATGCAGCAATATGACCGTTCATATCAACACTTATTATTATTATCATCCTCTACAATTAAAATACTGTTAGTCTGCAATAAGAATAATTAATCATTTTTTAATCAAACAGCGCAAGAAGCAACGTGATTTTTATGTAACCTTTGTGTGCTGTCATTAAAGTGCGTTTTTGTAACGTAAACAAAAGTTAATAAAATACATAATTATGGTGTTTATTTCAATATAATTGTCACTTTTGTGGGAGTGTTGTAATAGTGTGATTATGTGTTCCAGGGTCAAGCTCTGGGCCTCTGCATTTGGTGGAGAGATTAAATCTATCTCTGCAAAATACTCTGGCTCCCAGCTGCTGCAAAAGGTACACATCTCCTCTCACACCTCACACACCTGTCCTCACTCTCTCTATCTCACACACACACCTCCTCACACACCTGTCCTCACTCTCTCTATCTCACACACACACCTCCTCACACACCTGTCCCCACTCTCTCTATCTCACACACACACCTCCTCACACACCTGTCCCCACTCTCTCTATCTGACACACACACCTCCTCACACACCTGTCCCCACTCTCTCTATCTCACACACACACCTCCTCACACACCTGTCCTCACTCGCTGTATCATTCCAGACCTCTCTCTCTCTCTCTCTCTCTCACTCTCACACACACACACACACACCTCCTCAAATACCTGTCCTCGCTTACTGCATCATACCAGGCTTTTTCTCTCTCACACGCACACACGTTCACACACACACACACACACACACACGTTCACACACGCACGCACACACTCTCTGTACATTTTAATGCAGCATTTTCCTAATAGACACTGACGCTTTTGTCGTGTCATGGTTGAATACTGATGCGTTGTGTTAAAGACTCAGGTGTGGGTCTGATGCTCAGCTGTGCGCGTGTTTGTGCGCGTGTTTGAATGTGTGTGTGTTTGTGCTTGTGTGTGTGTGCGTGTGTGTGTGTGTGTGGGCACTCCCGTAGACACGGACCATTAACCACAGTCCTGTTTCCTCATTCTCATCTCATCTCCAGTTAACTCTCTGGAGTCGCGATTTTCAACCCGGGGATAGAAACGCGACAAGGAGACAAATTGAATAAGAGTGTGGAGGGTGGTACTAGATGCCAGGAGGAGAGGGGGGAGGAGGAGGAGCAGGAGCAGGAGGGGGAGAAGGAAGGTGGGAGGAAGGAGGAGGAGGGGGAGGAGCAAGGGGCAGGAAGGGTGGGGTTGGGAGGAGAAGGAAGAGGGAGGAGTAGTGGGAGGAGCGGGAGGGGGAGAAGGAAGGAGCGGGAGGAAGAAGGAGGAAAGAGGAGGGGAGGAGGAGTAAGGTGAGAGAAGAAGGGAGGGAGAAGGAGAAAGGGGGAGGGAGCAGTCGCCAAGGACTGGAGAGGAGATTTAGAGAGCATTCTCTGGTGTTACCCAGTTTCATTTCCAGCACCTGACCACTTTGGTGCAGAAGTAGGGGAACCCCTTTAACCCTTGTCTTTGCCACCTTTGCAGTTCCAACTATCAACCATCAGAAAAATATATGAATATACTATTTACAGCTAGAAGGATTCGAAGAACTTTGTTGGAAAAGGGATTTTGATCAATTAAGCATGGACTATGACAATAAGATGGTTTGTCATAAACACGTGAAAACCACTTAATTTCGTTTGTTCTGCATGTCAATACTTAAACCCACCAGCGATGAATGTGCTAAACATTCCCATTCAGCACCATTCAGCAGCTTTTCACTGTGTGTTTACAGGTTGTATTTGCTTGTGTGTGCTTGTTTGTGTTTGTTGTGTGCGATCGCGAATGTGGGTGTGACTAAAGAATTGCACTCTTCAAGACACAGCCTGGCATTCTGCTGCTGCTGTATCTCCGGTCATGTAACTCTGGGCTAACAAAGACCGCCCATCATTGCCGGAATAGCAGTCTTGCACTGTATTTGTTTCTCCTACAAGTTTTGTGTGTGTCTACGCTATGTGTTGCCCGAATTGTGTGGCCGTTTAATGTTTTGTATAAAAAGGACGGGTTGCCAGCATAATGTGTGTGTTTGTGTTTTGTGCGTGTTCTGCGGTTTGGTGGTGTGTTGCGGTTGTGTTTTTTTTGGGGGGGTGGGTGGGGGGGGGGGGGGGGTGGGGGTGGGGTGGGTTGGTGCCTGTGGCCTAGTGAGAGAGAAAGAGCAGAGAGAGAGAAGAAGAGAATCAATGATGCGAGAGAGAGAGAACTAGCAGAAGTAGCGCTAGGATCGGTCTATTTCTTACAGGTTTTCTGCACACAGAGTCCCATGTTGAGGAACACCATTTCTCCTTCCATCGGTGCACGATCTTGCACCTCAGTGTCCAAACGACCTTGCCTGACTTATACTCCTGACATCAACACTCACATCTGCACTAGTGTAAAAGACCCCTGACATCAACACTCACATCTGCACTAGTGTAAAAGACCCCTGACATCAACACTCACATCTGCACTAGTGTAAAAGACACCAACATCAACACTCACATCTGCACTTGTGTAAAAGACCCCTGACATCAACACTCGCATCTGCACTAGTGTAAAAGACTCTAACATCAACACTCATACATTTGCAGCTGTGTTCCATCCTGCCTGCGTAAGCATTTCTCCTGCCTCGTCCCTCCTGTTCAGCAGGGAACGACTGGTGGCCACGCCTCTCAACCACGCGACACACATCCAACGAGGGGCGGGGGAGTAAGGGTCAGGGGAGCGTGGGGCGGGGGAGCGTGCGGCGGGGGAGCGAGGGGAGTGAGGGTTGGAGGGAGTGAGGGGCGGGGGAGCGAGGGGCAGGGGAGCGGCAGCCCAGCCGTTATGCGGTGGCGGGGAGGGGATGTAGGGAGGGGGTAGAGGGGGTCGTTAAAGGGTGATCATTAGATATTTCATGGTGTATTAGCTGATATCCTCTGCTGGTTGTGCTGGCAGGGGGAGGGCAGGGTGGGGCAGAGAGACAGAGATAGGCGGAGAGAAAGAGGACTCCTCTGGCTCTGAACTGGGTTCACATCCAGATCCCTCACAGCTTCTGTCAATAGTCATGACCGTGATTATTGATGGGTAAACCCCCTTCCCCTCCGCCCACCTGACTCCTTTGATAACTGGGGAGGACGGGGGAGGATGGGGGGAGGATGGGGGGTGAAGGGGGCGGAGGGTTCTGTGGTGCTGAGGCGAGGAGGACAGGCGTGAAATGAACTGTTCTGCTCCAGTGCTGGTCCACACTCCTCCTTTCACTAGGTAATTTGTCGCCTCATGTACTGGGATTTGTGTGTGTGTGTGTGGTGGGTGTGGGTGTATGTGTGTAAGTGAGAGAGGGAGAGAATCAAAGTATCTATCTGTTATGGCTCGTGTGAGTTCTAAAGAACCAACAACAGCTGAAATGACATCGGTATGGGTTGCTGAGAGAAGTAAGATATGAGACATGTATGGGGGGCACTTTGTTTGTCTTTCATAAATGTGCGTTAAGAGAGGGTGTATATTGATATAATGCTACATTATTTGGTATATAATGGAGGGGGGGCTTTGTTTTGGACGGTGCAGGTGCTGTGTATCCTGCAGAATCAGCATTTCGTGAAGTGTACTTCATTATCTAGAACCAGCCAAGCCTGACACGTTATTATCTTTCTCTCGCGCGTTGACTCCATTTCAATTACCCTCCAACAGTGCGTGGCCTTCAGACTCAGCCCCGCCTCCGAGTCTCGTGCCCACCCACGCTGGCCACTGCAGCCAATCAGAGAATGTGAGACACATGTTGTTAGCCAATTAGAGAGTCAAAATAAAACATATCAATCATTCACTGTAACCGGATCTAATATTGCAGCTTGTCAACCTGTCTCTGAGACATGGTTTGTTAAATTTACATCAGGTTTCCCAGGGTGAAATAAAAGGTGTTGTAATTTCTTCATTTAATGCAAGTGAGAAAATAGACCCAACAGTTTTGTCTACAAACCTATAATTCTAAGACACGTGGGTTTAGTGAATTCAGTCGTTAATAGGCCTACCGCAGATCACACTTGATAAACTGACAAATCCATCTTTAAATTCACCATTTCTCAAATAAATAACAACCTACTGGGGTTTGGGGCTTTAATTGATGGCAGGTGTCAAATAATTAGATTAAAATCCTGTCGTGTAAGCACAAATGACTGTTATATCCACAAAAGCAGATGACTTCACTGTGCTGTGCTTGACTAAAATAGTCCAAATAAAGCTGTTGTCTTTATATTCACAGAAATACAAAGAATTTGAGAAGTCTGTCAGGGTGGAGGAAATTGATGGCGTTAAACTGGTGAAAACCTTGGCGCAGAAGATGGAAGAAATGTTTCGGAGAAAAGCGGAGGCGACGCGGGTGAGTCATCTTATCTGCAAAGTCATCCATTTTTATCGCTGGGCTTACACTACGAAAGTAACGAACCAATGTCAGGATCTCCCACACAACATACTGAACTGCATTTGGGAGAATTACATTAAAACATCTGATCTGAAACTAATACCTTATTGGTGAGGGTTTTTACTTTTTTTTTTACAAGTGCTAAATTGGCCTAATTGTCAACAACAATAGTCAATACCTTTCTTTTTAGCTGTGTCCTATCTGCTGTTAGACTTTTTTATATATATGTACATCCTATATATTTGAACTGGTGACAGGGTGGTTACATTGCTCATAATCCGCGTGAATACCGTTTGTCACGGGTAGCAATTACAACATTGGTGTCACATCCGGTAGTGTAGGCTTACGTTTCTTTACCTTGCCATTATTTCGTCCTCTGAGACTGTGATAAAGCCGTGATACATTTATGTGAGACCGGAGCGGAGAGGTATATGTCACCTATTTTAATTGGTAACTCCCGGACAGTTGTACGGTGTGATAGCCTTTATCTTGGCTTGCCAGATCTCACCGCTCCGTGCAGGCTGGTTGGCTGTAATTCTAAAGAAGTCAACCTACAGCGTTAGTGTGGGGATGGCATGGCCTGCATTATAAATTAGATAGGGTCTTTTTTAATATTGAGGTCAAATAATGTAATTATGTTGAGTGTCAATGTTGGATTTGTCGTCACAACAACATTATTCAACGAATAAAATGTTGTATAATTTTATTCAGTTGGTGCTGACGAAGTCCAATTTGACTTCATTTTTGAAGTTAAGTGCTCCAATATTTGTCCACGTTTTTCCGTTTTACTTTATTTGCAGTAGGCCGAGTTGTTGGCCACTTTTGACGGCTCAATCTGAGCACTGAAATACGCAGGGCTAAAATGAAATAAATTGGACTGTCACAGACGTTGCGCAATGCCTCAATTCTGTTTACGTTGCTACAACATTTTGCCGTAATCGACAGTTTTTAATTACCTGCTCAAAAAACATCACTGGTGAATGTGTTGGCCATAGGTGTTCAGGCTTTTCCTCAAAATACGCAGCTAAGCACATTTCAAGAAGGGTGATATTGTAGAGAGGGTATTGCAAGTCACGGAAATGTGTTCCTGGTCATGTAAATTGCTTATCAATCATTTCTTGCTGGCACTCATAGCCAGCATTGTGCACATATATTTTGCGTCTTTATTACGACAAGAAAGTCCGACCTTCTTTCATGTCCAGTCTTTCTAAGACATGGATTGTCCATAAAATAAGTTCTAAATAAAAACTTTTTTGTCTTTAATTGGGGTCCATTTTATATTTGGGGGGAATATTTTAGGTTGTAACAGTAGCCTTTGTAAAGATAGCATATGTGCATTTCGGCGGGAGTTATGTGTGAAAGTAGAAGAGATTCCGTGAAGGATCACTTGCAGTTTGAAAGACTTTGCTTGTCCCCTAAGCGTCAGGAGTCCTTATCTGTAGGACGATGGCGATGCCCTCTCCTACACCCTCCGGTGTAATAGATTTAACAGTTAGAGTTACAGCCGTTCAGGGAACGAACACCCCCACGGGGGCTGTCCTGCCTCGGACTTGGCCTGGGTCAAATAGAACTTTTAGCTTGATGTGCTGAGTTTAAATGTTGTTATAATGGCGTAATTCCATACTGCCTTTTCCCCTTATTCCTATTTCTGTCTGTTCTGCCCCCCTCTCTCTCCCTCTGTTTTTCCTCTCTCACTGTCTCTTTCTTTCCGCTCTCTTTTCTTTCTCTCCCTCCTCTCTCTCTCTCTCTCTCTGTCCCCCCTCTCTCTCTTTCTCTACCTCCCTCTTTCTTTCTCTACCTCCCTCTCTCCCCCTCTCTCTTCATCCTCTCTCTATCTGTCCTCTCCCTTTTCTCTTTCTCTCTCTCTCCCTCTCTCTCTCTCTCCCAGCGTCTTGTGGAGGCTGCAGAGGAGGCCCATCTGCAGCATGAAGAGAACCCAGACCTGCAGGTAGGAGCTGCTGGTCTGATCTGGTGGTCTGATCTGCTGGGGAACAGAGAAAAGAAACGAGATCCAAGAGACAGAGATGCGCCGGACAGGCTAGTTGGAAATGCAGAGGGGTGTATATCAGTAGTATAACTAGCTAATTGAGCGAAAGAATAGTGGGATAGCCAGAATAGTGGGTAGCCATGGCAGGGTTAGAGCAAAGCAACGCGAGAACCAGAACCATTCATGAGACAGAAAAGCACCACAGTCGGGCTTATTCTGTTGTTTACAAGACCGCTTCAAACACTTTGAAACGAGTATTGTTCTTCTTCCTGCTCCTGAGATTGATGTAGGAACACTCAGCCCTTAAGTTTTCTATTAAAGTGCAGAAGAGTGTAGGAAGACTGTAGGAGTGGAAACAAATAGCGGCATTCAAGGAAAACCACAGAAGAAGATGAGTGTTGGAGGACCAGGAAGGAGATACAGAGACAGGGCAAGGGTGGCCATGTTGTTGTCCTTCACATTAATGCCCTGTCACACAGTTGATACATAATGCTTCCTTAATAAGCAGCGCTGAATGGGCTGATGAAAACCATAGTGCCTGCCATAACTCAAACTGATTGTCTATGATTATAAGTCAAGCTGTTCATGAGGCTGTCATTGTGGACGGGGGAGTTGGGTTTGCTTCGGACGGAAGAAAACGAGAAAATGCTGCATATCCACCAGTACATCACCACATAGACTATCAAGTTCAAAGATAACAAAAAAACAACTATTTTTTAATGAAATTTTAAATTAAATTTGCCATCGGACATTGCGGTGTTTCATGTTCATTTGTTCATTATCATTGTGGCCCATTCTTGGATTCCGGTCTTGGGAACAGAGAAAAATTATTTTAACATTAGTGCATTCAAATCTGAGATGTAAAAAAAATCCAAATATATCTTTGCTACTTCACTTTCGGTTTACGCGTTTTGTTGTCTGTGGTTGGAAGAGCTGGTCATTATTTTCTCCAAAGGACGTTATTCGTCTGCAGCTGCTGATAAAATTCTTAGGCTATTGGTTTCTTGTTATTTTCTTTGGCGCAGTGAGCTTTCCTCTGCCTATGCGGGGGAAATGCAGTAATTCTGTCATAGTGGGGACTCTCTCTCACACACTCTCGCTCTCTCTCTCTCTCTCGCTCTCTCTCTCTCTCTCTCTCTTTCTCTCGCTCTCTCTCGCTCTCTCTCTCTTTCTTGCTCGCTCGCTCGTTCGCTCGCTCACTCACTCGCTATCTCCCCTCCTCTCTCTCTCTCTCTCTCTCTCTCTCTCTCTCTCTCTCTCTCTGTCGCTCACTCACTCCTCGCTATCTCTCTCTCTCTCTCTCACCCGTGGACAGAGATAGATGGAACTCTTGTGCACAGTGCATTGTTCCACTTTTCTGCTTGTAGAAATTGGAAACTCACTCTAGCAACAAAACACTTTAAAAATAATGGCGACCGTTTTCAGTTGATATAAGCATTTACATAAAATGAATACATGTTGGTTGCCTCGTTGCGTTCCCGGCTATTCTGTTGTGGTCGTGTGAGTATGCTACATTTAAAACTGTCAAAAAAAAGAAAACGAATGCCATTCGTATCATTTTATTTTCCCTTGGATAAAAAATAAGGAACATGCGTTTAAATAAATACAATCATGTGTATGTCTACGAAAATAATTTATTATTAATCTGACTGGATTATCATCTTAGTGTTCAAAGTTATAACCTATACAAGGCATTGATAGGGCCAAAAGTCAGGCGATTCTACTGTATTTTTCATCAGTGTGTAGCATTTTTTTCGTTTCACATTTTAAATGTTTGACTTAATTCAATTTAGGTATTTATATTATTGCCATCAATAGATAAAAATCGTCAAACCGTTTTGCAGCCATCAGATAAAATGTAATGTGGTAAAATGTTGATACTTAAATTAAGTTAACAAATGTTAAAACTGTAAACTCATTCAAAATGTACCTGATGGCGATGGGCTTATCATAATGTACTTTTGCATGTCGCATCATTTTTATTAAACGCTCGTCTTTTTTGTTGACAGCATGCATTTCTCATAAACCATCCGTCCGGTCACGGCAAGATATAATCGCTGTTCTTATCTTACCCGTCTAATGTTGCCTATATAAAGTGCCCTATATTATAAGAACGCTGACCTAGGACATGCAACGCTTTTCCAAAGAGAAAGTTTGAGGACGTGCAACCTTCCAGCGTAATGATCACATGCCAAGTGTAATTGGGCTGGGTGTGTCGTATCGCACGTCTGGTTTTCACTGACCTGATCGCATTCCGCACTGTGAGAAATATAGGGAAGAACTATTTTTGCATTCACCTATACGGACGCTATAGATTCAGTTTGGTTCTTAAATTGTTCAGTTGCCTTAGTAAATTGCAAACCATTAATTATCACAATCCTGATGTAGTCTACGGACTGAACGTTGACAGTCTGTTGACCACTTGTTATATATATTTTTGGTGATCGAAAGCAAATATAAAAGCCACGTTTAAGTGGGTAAACGAGAACGCACGCCGCTCCGGCAATGTCTGTCAGTCCACAACATGAGGAAAACTTGCTAAACATTGTAAGGCATCTTTTACACAACATAAGTAATTATAAAATTTTTAAGTAAATGTCGTGGACCGTATGAATCCCATGCTAGCCTTGAAATATCTGAAAAAAATCATTCTGATTTCTCATTCCAAATGTCTTGCTAGGCCTACCCTGCACACGATTGTCTTTAGTTCTTTTGATGCGTTGTTTTGCTCACAAACTATATCTCCTGAGAAGAAGCATTGTCAACAAGCCTTGCCAATACATAGAGTGCTGTATCATTTTTTCGCAAATGGTTTGATGGTTCATTTAGTATTTATTTGAATTTCCCCTCTGAAAATCATCTGAAAGTGTCTAAGGAGGAGGACCTGCAGAGACATTAACAGACACATTCGCATAGTAGCAAAAACATCCAGGAAGAAGCCCTTTCAATCCTAATTCTGTGTGAAGCCCCCACGCAACACTGCACCACACACACCCCCACCGCTCTGCAGCAATACTGGCCCACGTGTAGTCAGGGTAGACCTGGGGGTACTGGACCCATCATGGCAGTATATGGCCCCTCACACACTGCTGCAGTATAGGGCCCTTACATGCTGCAGTATAGGGGCCCTTACATGCTGTAGTATAGGGGCCCTTACATGCTGCAGTATAGGGGCCTCATACTACTGCAGTATATGGCCCCTCACACACTGCTGCAGTATAGGGGCCCTTACATACTGAAGTATAGGGGCCTCACACTACTGCAGTATAGGGCCCTTACATGTTGCAGTATAGGGGCCCTTACATGCTGCAGTATAGGGGCCCTTACATACTGCAGTAAAGGGGCCTTACGTGCTGCAGTAAAGGGGCCTTACATACGGCAGTATAGGGGCCCTTACATACTGCTGCAGTATAGGCGCCCTTACATACTGAAGTATAGGGGCCCTTACATGCTGCAGTATAGGGCCCTTACATGTTGCAATATAGGGGCCCTTACATGTTGCAGTATAGGGGCCCTTACATACTGCAGTATAGGGCCCTTACATACTGCAGTAAAGGGGCCTTACATGCTGCAGTAAAGGGGCCTTACATATGGCAGTATAGGGGCCCTTACATACTGCAGTATAGGGACCTTACATACTGCAGTACAGGGCCCTTACATGCTGCAGTATAGGGGCCCTTACATGCTGCAGTATAGGGCCCTTACATGTTGCAGTATAGGACCCTTACATACTGCAGTATAGGGGCCCTTACACGCTGCAGCATAGGGGCCTTCACACACTACTTTAGTATAGGGGCCCTTACATACTGCAGTATAGGGGCCCTTACATGCTGCAGTATAGGGGCCTTACATACTGCAGTACAGGGCCCTTACATGCTGCAGTATAGGGGCCCTTACATGCTGCAGTATAGGGGCCCTTACATGTTGCAGTATAGGACCCTTACATACTGCAGTATAGGGGCCCTTACATGCTGCAGCATAGGGGCCTTCACACACTACTGCAGTATAGGGGCCCTTACATACTGCAGTATAGGGGCCCTTACATGCTACAGTATAGGGGCCTTACATACTGCAGTATAGGGGCCCTTATATACTGCAGTATAGGGGCCCTTACATACTGCAGTATAGGGGCCCTTACATACTGCAGTATAGGGCCCATCATATAGCTGCAGAGTAGGGCCCATCAGACAGGCCTAGGTCAGTCCTACAGCACCAGGCCTCTTGTGCTGCAGCAAGAGTTAGTGGAGCGTCTCTGTGAAGTGCAGTGTGGCCTGGCCCTGCTCTACAGTAACAACCCTCGTGGTTAACGTGCCTTTCTACAGCAGCTAACAGTTCTGCTGAGCATGCACGTTTTCGGTCCACGCTCCCACCTCTCTCTCTCTTTCCCGCTCTCTCACTCTCTCACTCCTCTCCTCTCTCTCAGTCCTTCCTTCCTTCCTTCCTTCCTTCTTTGCTCCTTCTCTCTCTCTCCATCCCCATCGTTCTACCTCCCTCTCTCCCTCTCTCCCTTTCTCTCCTCCCTCAGTCCTCCTTCTCTTGCCTCTCTCTCCCCTCCCCCTCCCGGTGTGTTGGCCTGTCAGAGGGTCGCTCAGGCATGGTATGAGCTGTCAGGGGCTGCTTTATGGTGATGCGTGCAGCGGCTTCAGCCCAGCACGCCACAATGTCTATCACGTGCACAAAGCGCACACGTGCACTCACGTACATACGCGCACACACTGCCCAAACACACACACACACATGCACGCTCTCACACACACAAACACACACTCCCTAAACTCCTCCCACGCCCCCACACACAGGCACTCGCACACCCAAACATACACACCCTGAAGTCACACATGCATACACAAACACACACACCCTAAACTCCCCCCTCAGCTCCACACACAGGCACTCGCACACCCAAACATACACACACACCCTAAAGTCACACACACACATTCACACCCAGGGGGACACATCCAGCACTGAGCTGGGGGCTGCTTAGACAGAATGAGGGAGTCTCTCCTGTAAACAGAGTCTGAGGGAGCAGCCAGTGAAGGACGGGCCAATCAAACGCTGGAGCTGCACTGTGCAGGAAGTCAGATTGCTCTTGACCTCCAATCCAGAGCACTCAGGAAGTTAAGCAGCGTCACGTCTCTCTGCACATACACACACACACACACACACACAAACACACACAGGCACACAGGCACACACACATGCACAAGCACACACACACACAGACACACACACGCACACAGACACACAGAGACACACACAGAGACACAAGCACACAGACACACACACATTCACGCACATGTACACATATATACACACGCAAACAGACGCGCACACACAGACAGACGCACACACATACAGACACGCACACAGACACACACAAGCACACACACATTCACATACACATACAGACACCCAAAAGTGCCCAAAAGGATACAGGGTAAAAATGTAATTAACCTGCTTTATTTCAGGGTTGAAAGCAAGGCATTTTTGACCCCTAGGACAGGGGGATTTGCAGAACACAAAGAGAGCACGAGGGTTAACGTTAACATCTACAGAGCTTTGACTGATTTGTAACGTTGTTATTCCACAACAGTACGAGTACTTCAATGCCGTGCTGATTAACGAAGTGGACGACGAAGGCAGGAATGTGGAGCTGGGAGGAGAGTTCATCCTGGAGCCTAATGACCACTTCAACAACCTGTCTGTCAACCTCAGCCTCAGCGTGGTTCAGGTGCCCACCAACATGTACAACAAAGGTATACAGGAACCTCACCTGTGCTGACGTGCTTGTTATAGGGTTTTGGTGTGTGTGTTTTTTGGGTGATGTTTTTTCCATTTGAAAAGAATCCAGTCAATCTTACTCACCGTATCATCCTCAGTTTAGTGTTGAACACAGAACCTCAGTCATCGATTGAAACATTATTCTTTTTCTTTTTTTTAAAGGTGTTTTTTGTTTGGAAGCGTTTGTTTCACCGTAAGAATGAGGCCTTTTGATGGATGGCAGTTGTTTGATGTGAGTGATTTACTCACCTCCAGCGTGAGTCAGAGGCAGAGCAGAGGGAGTTGCAGACCGGGGCTGTAGGCCGTCTGCAGGGTGAACTTACTGAAGCAGAGGATCGATAATATGAGAAAGCGGAGGAGAAGGATGACAAAGGAAAACAGAGCTCTGTAGCTTTCAGAGACGTCAACAGGGGTTCTAGATCCTTAACGCCAGCGTTTCATCTCTGTCTCTCTCGCGCTTTCTCTCTTTGTCTCTCTTTGTCTCTCTGTCTCTTCTGTTCTCTCCCTCGCGAGCGCTTCTCTCTTCTCTACCAGTGTCACTATCTCTGTCCACCCCCCAGATAATCACACACCACTACTTCGTCTACCCTCCATCTACACTCCAAGCACACCATCCTGCCCGCACACACCCAGCCGCGGCACAACACCCACCCAGACACGACGCAACAACGGTACCCACACCGCGAGCGAGCGGCCATTTGTGCGCTAGACACCCACGTTGAAAACGGCAGCACGACACCCGACTACGCTCATCATCTAAGGCACACACGCGCCACACAGCGCAAGCAGCCACGCGTACATACGTAAACGGAATCGGATCCAGCCACTCCCGCGGGAGCGTCGAGGCAGCGGCGCACACCCTGCACGCAGCATCGACCGGACGCACACGAAGACATCAACCCGATCTCTCATTGTTAGGACGTAATGGCCTCCTCATTGCTTTCCCCTTCTCTCTGTCCCGGAGACAAAAGACAGACAGGGCGAAGGCAGGGAGGAGGAGGTGATTTGGTTCCACTATTGTAACGCCTCCACCCAGGGGGTCAACAGCAGGGCAAGTTCAATGACTGCCCCCGCTCGCTCGCTGTGGATGTGATTTCATCGCACCGTTATCAGGAGGGATTGGTCGCGACATTGCGGGGTGTTGGATGGTTGCCGTTGATCTACGTTTCACATGGCTCGTTGTGACTCGTCACCTGCCTCCATGCCTGATCGCTGCCTGCGTTGTCAGTTCTCTGTTCTTCTCAGTGCACAGGCTACTCATTCCCAGCTGAGTTGCACCTAGCTCTGTCTTCGTCTCGCGCGCTACCTCTTTTGCTTTGGATTCTGGTTTTTTTTCTTGCCTTATACCGAATCACATAAACCACCCAGCATGCAATGCTCTCTCCCTCCACGAGTTTTTTGTATTTTGGCTTATGCAATAATTGATATGCTTGCCTATCCATACTAGAAAAATACTAGAACCACGTAAATTTTTGTTTTGAGACAAAAGACAGACAGGGCGAAGGCAGGGAGGAGGAGGTGATTTGGTTCCACTATTGTCGCCTCCACCCAGGGGTCAACAGCAGGGCAAGTGTCAATGATGCCCCCTGCTCCTGTGGATGTGATTCATCCAATCAGGATGGTGATTCGGATGGTTGCCATGCTACGTTACACATGGCCGTCTCACCTCCTCCAGTGCTTCGCTCTGTTCATTTCTCTGTTCTTCTCTCCATCTACTCATCCTCGCTCTCTCTCTCTTTCGCAATTCTTTTTATCTTTCTATCGCCCCAGTTTTTTTGTTGTTGACTTCCCTCCTTTTTTCTCATGTAAATGTTAGTGTTGAGTTCATATTGAAAAAAACGTTATAAGCGTCTAACGTTAAAAACGATATAAGAGGCTTGACATTGTACTAGGAATCTGCTTCTAGATTGTTTTCTAGATAATGTCTGGATCAGATTTTAAGTGTTTTTTTTGTGTCTTTAGTGTTTGGAGACAACTCAGCAGTTGGACATTTACGTTTACGTGAATTGACTTCCACGACAGTTTTCAGCTTTTATTTTAAAACACCGTTCTGCATTAATACTGTAATTTGATTAAATCTCACATGATTACTATAATTAGACATTTTACTGAGTAGTAAATCAAATAGTAAAATAAATGTATCCAAGGCATACCACTGAAGTAGTAAAACAAATTGATGTACATCGTCCCGCTGTTAAAACTCAGTGTTGCTTACAACTTTTAATGTAACTGCTATATAACTGTCAATCTATGATAAGTAGGTGAAGGTGGCACCAGAACTTGACTGCTTTTTGCTGTGTTTTAATGTGTATTGGTCACACAACAGTTCTTAGTCTCTCTCTCTCCCCCACTCTTTCTCTATCTCTCTCCCTCTCCCTCTCCCTCTCTCCCTCTCTCTCTCTTTCTTCCTCTCCCTCCCTCTCCATCTCTCCCTCTCCCTCTCTCCCTCTCTCTCTCCCTCTCTCCCTCTCTCCCTCTCCCTCTCTCTCTCTCTCTCTCTCTCAGATCCTGATATTGTGAATGGAGTGTACTGGTCTGAAGCTCTGAACAAGGTTTTTGTGGACAACTTTGAGAGAGACCCATCACTCATATGGCAATACTTTGGCAGTGCTAAGGGCTTCTTTAGACAGTATCCTGGTGAGTAGTGAGTGTGTGTGTGTGTGTGTGTGTGTGTGTACACGCAGTGTATGTGTGCCAGTGCATGCGTATGCCTGCCTGTAACGTGTGTGCTTGTGTGTGTGTGTGTGTATGTGTGTACGCACAGTGTGTTAGTGTGTTGGGTGTCTGCGTAGATGTGTGCCACAGGACCACAATGTGTGTGTTTGTGTGTGTGTGTTTGTGTGTGTACACATACAGTATGTGTGCCTCTGCATGTGTAACATGTGTGTAATTGTGTATGTATGTGTGTTTATTAGCTATGCTTGTTGCGAGTGCGTGTGGTGTGTGTGTGTACATACAGTGTTTGTGTGTTGGGTGTCTGTGTAGATGTGTGCCTGAAACAAAAAAAAAAGACCAGAATGAAACAGGAATGACCAAAAAGGGCGATTTTCTAATTTTACAGTCCATCAGAGAGGATGCATATGTGTGCTGAAGCAAATTAATCAGACTGTTCCGCAGGTTCTACGGCACCAGATTGAAATGTGGCCCAAAGTCACTGAACCCCACCAGAACCATTAGCGGTCCAGCTAACTGTAACAGGGGGGTTAAGGGGCGGGAACTCACTGCGGTAGAGATGTAATGTGATTGGATAATACTGTGTCACCATACAGTTAGAAGTTGTTTTTAATGCCTGTTATTGCCCCCCCCCCTTCCCCCCTCCCCCACCAGGGGTCAAATGGCATCCGGACGAGCATGGGGTGATTGCCTTCGACTGCAGGAACAGGAAATGGTACGACGCCAATCCCCCGCTTCCTCTTGTCAACCCCGGCCGACGAGCTACGACTGCATGTGCAAGGCGGTATATCTCTGGCTCGACTGGCTCGTCAAAGGAAGCTTCCGGAGGTAAAACCGCCTTGTGTTTTGTTCACCTCCGCGCCCCCGCAGGTACATCCAGGCGGCCACTTCGCCCAAGGACGTGGTGATCCTGGTGGACGTCAGCGGCAGCATGAAAGGACTCCGGCTGACCATCGCCAGACAGACTGTCTCCTCCATCTTGGACACGCTGGGCGACGACGACTTCTTCAACATCATCGCGGTACGTCTCCATGCACGCGGGTTGCCTGTTGTTGTTTCTGTGTGTTTGTGTGGTTCACGGCTTAGATAGCTGGGGTTTCAGGTGTGTGTGTTTGCTGTTTCTTTGTTTGTGGGTGTCTGTGTGTGTGTTCACGGCTCAGACAGCTGGGATTCAGGTGTGTGTTTTTGTGTTTCTGTGTGTGTGTGTGTGTGTGTGTGTTCACGGATGTGTGTGTGTGCGTCCACATCCCTGTGTGTGTGTGTTTTCTGTGTGTTTGTGTGTGTGTGTGTGGTTCACGGCTTAGACAGCTGGGGTTCAGGTGTGTGTGTGTGTTTTGTTTGTGTGTGTGTACCTGTATATTTGTGTGATTGTGTGTATGTGAGTGAATGAAGTGTTTTTGTGATTGTGTGTGTGTGTTTTTCCCTGTGTGTGTGTGTTGTGTTGTGTTGTGTGTGCGATCCAGTACAACTAGAAGGTTCTCTATGCATATCTGTACTGGTGTGTGTGTGGTGTGTATGTAAGTCTGTGCAAGTGTGTGCAAGTGTGTATTTGTGTCTGTGTTTGAGTGTGTGTGTGTGTTTTCAGTACAATCAGGAGATCCACTACGTGGAACCTTGTCTGAATGGAACCTTGGTACGCGCTGACAGAACCAATAAAGACGTGAGTCCCTCCGCGCTGTAATCCCCACGGGAGCGTTTGCAGATCGCATTCCTGTGAATGTGTTTGACTACCACCTGTTTATTCTTTGTTTACATCTTTTACCTCAATATCTTGTTAGCATTTCCGCGAGCATCTGGATAAGCTGTTTGCCAAGGGGATTGGCTTGCTGGGCGATGCCCTGGCCGAGGCGTTCACCATTCTGCGAGAGGTACGTTTGAACGTGGTTTCTGTTTGTTTCACGGTTCACACGCTTCTCCTGTCATTTGATTGAGTGACCGTCGTTCATGTTTTAGGTTGCGCGCGGCTACTCTTTTCCTATGTACGTGGGGGGTTAAGATTCTGTAGTGTGGAGCGGAGTGGCAGGACGATGTTGGGTATGGTATTATTTATCAGTAAATAATAAAAGGTTAACCGGTGTCGATATAAATTTGAGAACAACTTCACTTCAATGACTCTAAATTAAAACATTTTCCAG
>BROE01000020.1:18265235-18306731 GCA_036571765.1 Plecoglossus altivelis
ACAACTGGAATAAATTTTAAATGAATAAAATTTTAAATGATTAGTGTGAATTGAAAGCTGCGGTTGAACAAGCACAGTCAGCACGTGATAGAACCTTCAGATGTTCAGCTATGACGTCGTCATGGTGACTCGTGTGTGTGTCTCAGCTGCGGAGCGCCATGGTGAACAGGAAGACCGGAACTTTCTCCATGGAGGTGAAGAAGACCGTGGACAAGGGGGTGAGAGATGAAGTAGAATAACGCCGACAATCTGAAGGACTGAGATGGTAGACCGTACGATCTCACCCTCTTTCCTCCTGCAGAAACGAGTCCTGAAAATGCACAATGACTACTACTTCACTGACATCAAAGGGACGCCCTTCAGGTGGGTGAAGAACAGGATTATTCTTACCATGATGTGAACAGTGTATTTATACGGTGTAAGACAAGATAAGATAAGATAAGAGATCCTTTATTTGTCCCACAATGGGGAAATTACACTGTTGCAACATGCAGTTTAGGACAGGAATGAAGGAAATAGGTGCATGCAATAACAAAAGGATAAATAAACATGGTTGTAAAAAATACAATATAAAGTGTAAAGTGCACACTCTTATTTACACGTATTTACTCTATACATGGTCACATATGTGCTGTGTATATTATTATAACATCTAGCACGTCTGTATCAGTGTGTGCTTATCGTTAGCTTCTGTGTTCAGTGTTGGTGTAGCTCTGTCCAGAGGACACGGCAAATACTTCTTCAGGGGAAATGTGTCAGTAGAGGCAGGTGAGACAAGAGCCTGTACACACACACACACACACATAAGATACACACACAAGATACACAAACACACACACACATAAGATACACACACACACGAGATACACAAACACACACACACACAAGATACACAAACACACACACACACAAGATACACACACACACGAGATACACAAACACACACACACACAAGATACACAAACACACACACACACAAGATACACAAACACACACACATAAGATACACACACACACAAGATACACAAACACACACACATAAGATACACAAGATACACACACACACATAAACACATAGCATACACACACACATAACATACACACATAAACACATAGCATACACATGTAGCATACAAACATACACACACTCTCACACTCATAACCACATAGCATACAAACATACACACAAACACTCATATACACATAGCATACAAACATACACACAAACACTCATATACACATAGCATACACACAATACTATGACTTCTGAATGCCACATACACATGCTTTCTTCTTACATCAAACACATTCTGTGTTGGACGCTTGGTCAGACTACAAACCTAATCCATCCCTGCAGATTAGCATAGTTGAAGCGTCGCTGATGTCTGTGTGTGTGTGTGTGTATCTGCGTGTGTGTGTGTATCTGTGTGTGTGTGTTTGTGTGTGTGTGTGTGTCTGCGTGTGTCCCTGTGTGTGTCTTTCAGGACTCCATGACCTAGAACAGCCAGATGTTGCCCTGGCAGACGAATGGTAATGCAGGACTTTGGAAGATGTTCGTTCATGCATTGCATGAGTTCTCGCAAAGTGTGTGACACACTGTGTTTGTGTGTGTGTGTGTCAATCACAGGACGTACTGCAACACAGATGAGCAGCATGAGCACCGCTACCTAACCCAGATCCAGGCGATCAAACTGTATCTGACAGGTCGAAGGCCGCATCTCAAATGTGAGTGACGCCGATCTCTATTTACCGTGTGTCATGTTGCCAGATTAAATAACCCGGATTAAATAACAACGGATGATTAATCTGAGGTTTGATCATGGAATCAGATCCTGCCTTCTTGTACGGGTAGGATGGGCATTTTGTGTGTGTATTGTGTACAGAATGTTAGCGCAGTATGCGTGGATGTGCGTTTGTGCGTGTGCGTTTGTGCGTGTGGGTTTGTGCGTGTGTGAAAGAGTAGGGAGGCAGGAAAGGTTGAGCGTATGGTCGTTTGTGACGGTGGTTTCCTGTTGCAGGTGACAGAGAGCTGATACAGGAAGTGTTGTTTGATGCTGTGGTTACAGCTCCTTTAGAGGCCTACTGGACTGGACTGGCTCTCAACAAGTCTGAGTGAGCACTCTCGCACACGCACACACATTCTCACACACGCACACACACTCACTCTCGCACACGCACTCACTCTCACACACACTCTCTCACACACACAAACACACACTCTCACACACACTCTCTCTCACACTCACGCACATGCTCTCTCACATACACACACTCTCACACACACACACTCGCGCACACACAAGCACACACACACAATCTCGCACATACTCTCTCACATACACACACTCTCTCTCACACACACACTTTAATAATCTTACTGTAAAACTTGAACATTCCTCGGAATGAAAAGCGCTTCATAAATAAAATATTTTATTATTATTACTACACACTCTCTCTTTCACACACACACACACTCTCACACGCACACTTAGAAACACACTCTTGCGCACACACACGAGTGTGCGCACATCCACACACACTTAGAAACACACTCTCTCACACGCACTCTCTTACACACACACATATACACTTATGAAAAGACTCTCTCTCAAACACACACACACTCGCACATACTCAGGCTTCAGTTCACTTAGATAAACACTCTCGCACACATGCACACACATCTAGACACACTCAAACACGCGCACACATTTAGAAACACACTGATAACCAAACATCTCACAAGCGAAACGGCCTTATCAGAACTCTGGCGTTTCCTTATAAAGTTGTTGCTGTCTGTCTCATGCAGGAACTCAGATAAAGGGGTGGAGATCGCTTACCTTGGAACACGCACCGGCCTATCAAGAACCAGCCTGTTTGTTGTCCCAGAGCATCTGTCCAATCAGTGAGCAGAATACATTTGACTAACTGATTTGATTGACAAGACCAGCATTGCAATAAATCTGAACGTAAACAACAGAACAACCAAATCATCCAGAATCAAACTCTTTTGCTGAGGGTCAAAGCAGCTTCTTCTGAATGGGATCAACCATTCTAACTGTACTTCCTGTTTGTTGTTGTGCTGGTCTCCTCCTACTTCCTGTTTGCTGTTGTGCTGATCTTCTCCCCCTTACTTCCTGTTTGTTGTTGTGCTGATCTTCTCCCCCTACTTCCTGTTTGTTGTTGTGCTGATCTTCTCCCCCTTACTTCCTGTTTGTTGTTGTGCTGGTCTTCTCCCCCTTACTTCCTGTTTGTTGTTGTGCTGGTCTTCTCCCCCTACTTCCTGTTTCTTTTCAGGGACTTCCTGACAGCTGAGGACAAAGAGGGGGTGTTCAATGCTGACCACTTCCCTCTGTGGTACAAGCGAGCAGCGGAGCAGGTTCCGGGAACCTTCGTCTACTCCATTCCGTTCGGCTCAGGTACCTGTCCCCTTGGGTTACCACGACAACACGGCTGTATTGCACGGACGGATCTCTTGTTCCAAGTGTTCTTTGCTGTCTTTCATTGACAGAATGTAGTTTTTGATGATTGCTGTGTCCTTACAGTCTTTACTTTAGTAGTTTGAGATTTGTTTCAAATGTAAAGAGCATTACAAATAAAATCTTTTTAAAATTTGTTTTCTTTATCTTGGCAGCGTCAGAGAATAAAAGTGTTGTCCTGGCCAGCACTGCCATCCAGCTACTAGATGACAGGAAGTCCCCTATTGTTGCAGGTGAGTTTGTGATGTGAGGAAGTTGTGTGTTGTGTATGTTTTGGGGTCGTCAGGTGGGCAGGCTCTAAGAGTTGCGGGCTGGTTTATGTGTTTGGCAGCTGTGGGGATTCAAATGAAGTTGGAATTCTTCCAAAGAAAATTCTGGACTGCCAGTCGACAGGTATAATTACTTTTATTGTTACTTTATTGCTATCGCATAAAGCCACTGACTGACTTCATTTAAAACTTTGTTTGATGTTTTCCAAACAAGTGTGCAGCTCTGGATGGGAAATGCACCATCAGTTGTGATAATGAGGTACGAGACGTCTCATCTCCCACTTCCTGTCCTTCCACTTCCACTTCCTGTCCGTCCACCTTTACTTCCTGTCCCTCCAATTCCACTTCCTGTCCCTCCTCTTCCCCTTCCACTTCCTGTTCCTCCACCTCTACTTCCTGTCCCTCCAATTTCACTTCCTGAGTCTTCTGTTGTGTTTTACAGCCCACATCTCATTGTGGATGTGGTGGCTTTGATAAAATTTGCATTCAACCCAGTCTTTCCTTTGCCGTCAGGATATCAAGTGTTACCTCATTGACAACAATGGCTTCATCCTGGTCACGGAAGACTATTCCCAGGTAACACTACATAGTGTGCGTGTGCATATGTTTGTGTGCATGTGTGAGAATGTGTGTGTGTGTGTGTGCGTGTGTGCGTCGTCTCAGCAACAGTGTTTACAGCGCTCTTTCCTACTCAGACAGGACTGTTCTTCGGAGAGGTGGAGGGAGCTGTGATGAACAAGCTTCTGTTGATGGGCTCCTTCAAAAGGTCAGGGGTCATGCATCGCCCTCTACATCATAACCTCTGTCTGTCTCTCTGTCTCTGTCTGTCTCTCTGTCTGTCTCTCTGTCTGTCTGTCTCTCTGTCTCTGTCTGTCTGTCTCTCTGTCTCTCTGTCTGTCTGCCTGTTTGCTTGCCTGCCTGCCTGCCTGTCTGTTTGTCTGTCTCTTCCTCAATTTGTCTCCATCTCTGTTTCTTAATCTTTCTCTCTCCACCGCTCCCCATTGTATTGCTTTACTGTTATGTGTGTATCCTTCATGTTCATTTGTCCTCTGCTGTACACCAAATGTATATGAATAACAATAAAAAACTGAACGAGCTGTCTTATCATACACACTCAGGTGTGCTGCAGGTACGGTTTACCAACCTACACACACAAATACTTACAATTGATTAACAGATGCTTTGTATTTTCTGCGTAGGATCACGCTGTACGACTACCAGGCTCTGTGTAAAGATTATGCTGGGAGTAGCGACAGCGCTCGAACTTTATCAGACGTAAGCGACACTCTGATCCACATGCACACGTTTAACACATCACAGACGGACTTACGCTTTATAACATTAACGACAGTAGATGTTACATATCACAGAGAGAGTTTTGTAACATTCATGACAGTAGATGTTTCATATCACACAGTTTTATAAGATTAATGACAGTAGATGTTACATATCACAAAGAGAGTTTTATAACATTCATGACAGTAGATGTCTCATATCACAGAGTTTTATAACATTCATGACAGTAGATGTTACATATCACAAAGAGAGTTTTATAACATTCATGACAGTAGATGTTTCATATCACAGAGTTTTATAAGATTAATGACAGTAGATGTTACATATCACAGAGAGAGTTTTATAACATTAATGACAGTAGATGTCTCATATCACACAGTTTTATAACATTAATGACAGTAGATGTCTCATATCACACAGTTTTATAACATTGGTAACAGTAGATGTCTCATATCACACAGTTTTATAACATTAATGACAGTAGAAGTCTCATATTACAGAACGTTTTATAACATTAATGACAGTGGAAGTCTCATATCACACAGTTTTATAACATTAATGACAGTAGATGTCTCATATCACACAGTTTTATAACATTAATGACAGTAGATGTTGTTCCAGATACAGAAATTATGTGTCAACATCAAAAGCCTGCTTCTCTAGATTGTCAGACTAACCTTTTAAACGGTGCACCTCATCATTTCACAATTATATAATATAATAATAATGATAATAATAATAATAATAACTCATTATTTTTCTTTCATTTGATCTCTTCTGTTTCAGCCTTTCAATGTCGTGAAATGGTTTCTGACTGAACTGGTCATGTAAGGGACCAAAGCACCAACTACATAGGATATAATGATAAATCATTCAGGATCTGAGTATTGATTGAAATGTAATCGTGTTATGTTCTCTTTGTAGTTTTCTACTGGAGTTTAACCTGTACAGCTGGTGGAACGTTGATCACACAGTGAAAGGTGTGTGTGTGTGTGTGTGTGTGTATATGAGTGTGTAGGCCATATTCCTTACTGCGAGAAATGGAGAGAAACAAAGTCCAAATACTTCATTACTATACTTAAGTAATATTCATTTTTATGACTACTTTTTACTTTCACTCCTGATTCCGACATTTTTCTTCACCAATATTTGTACTTTCTACTTTTTACTTTTGAAAGCCAAGCTCATTCGTTTTCATCTGTATTTGGTGGCATGGTAAAAAAAAGAAAGAAAAGTTTTTTAAAAAAATCTACAAGAGTTTCAGAATGTTGAAAAAATATTTTCAGATTCCTGATTCCGACATTTTTCTTCACAAATATTTGTACTTTCTACTTTTTACTTTTAAAGCCAACCTCATTCGTTTTCATCTGTATTTGGTGGCATGGTAAAAAAAAAAAAGTTTAAAAAAAATTTCAACAAGAGTTTCAGAATGTTGAAAAAATATTTTCAGGGTGAAAGGTTTTTAAAGGTTCTAATAAAAAATGGAAACAAAATTTGAATGTTGTAAAAAAAGGTTTTACGGAAAAAAAAAAAAAAGTACCATACCCTTAGTCCCTATACACGTTGACTGTGTATTCAGCTGTTAAAATCACTTCATCGCCCCATCTTTCTGCACACAGCCCAGAGTTCCCGGGGGAAGACCATGATGGTTCCATGCGACACAGAGTACCCTGCCTTCGTATCGGAGCGCACCATCAAAGAGACGACCGGCACCCTGGAGTGTGAGAGCTGCTCCAGGTACAGGTGACCTCGTCAGACGGGTAGCCCACCTGTTTGAGATGTGTCGCTGTGTGACGTCTGTGACCGCTGGTGTCAGCCGTGATGTCATGAAAGTGTCACAGCGCCGAATCAGGCGGATTTACATTTGTTCATTTGATAGACGATTTAATCTAAAGGGATTTACATTTGTTCATTTGATAGACGATTTCATCTAAAGGGATTTACAAGAAAGCTTAGCAAAAAGTAAATAGGTCAATGATCATAAACAACGAGTCAAAATATGAAGCATACAACAGTCTTCTGTTGATTCTTTACCTCTTTATCTCCTCGTCTCTTTTTTCTCTCCTTGGAGGGAGAAATGAACAGATGGAAGGGAAATATATCGGGACTCAAACTCTCTTTCATTCTCTCTTTCTCACTGTCTCTCTCACCCTTTTCCTCTCTCTCTTCCTCAATCTCTTTTTTTCTCTCTTCCTCTTGCTTCTTTCTCTTCCTGTTTCTCTCTTCCTCTCTCTTCCTGTTTCTCTCTTCTTCTCTCTTCCTGTTTCTCTCTCTCTTCCTCTCTCTTCTTGTTTCTCTCTTCCTGTTTCTCTCTTCCTGTTTCTCTCTTCCTCTCTCTTCATGTTTCTCTCTTCCTCTCTCTTCCTGTTTCTCTCTTCTCTCTCTTCTTCTCTCTTCCTGACTCCTCCTCCTCCTCCTCCAGGTCGTTTGTTATCCAGCAGATTCCCAGCAGTAACCTCTTCATGGTTGTCGTGGACAACAAGTGCGAGTGTAGTTCCGCCCCAGTCGTCAGCATGGAACCCATTGAGATCATGTATATCCTTCCATGAGCATCGAGAGTTCATCTATAGAGTTAGAGCTGTTAGTGGCTCAAAGTAAACGTGTGAGGAACAGCATGATTGTGTATGTTTGGTTTAACTCTTGTGCTCTCTTCAGGGGTCAGAATGACCCGAAACTGTGTTAAATGCACACACATGCACACCCTCAATGAGGCGTTTAGATTGTATGTGTTTGATTGAACTCAAACAAGACAACTCAAACTCAGACAAAGCTAAATCTTTCTGATTCATGTGCAGTATGGCAGCACATTTCAGTGCCAAAAAGGGTACAGTGTAAAATTTGAATTAACATGCTTCATTTCAGCATTGAAAGTAGGGTCTTTTTGACCCTTAGGACAGGGTGAGTTGCAGAATACAAAGAGAGCTTGAGGGTTAAGAATTATGATTGTTCCACTTGGCCACAATGGTGTCGTTCTATGTTAAAGGCATAACTGCAGCTGTTTTTTTGTTGAAGTCCCTTCGCTGTCAGCGTGTGTTTATGTTGCGTTTCTGTCTTGTTGCCATCCTTAACCGCTGTGAACACAACGAGTCCCTGAAATGTGATAGACTGAAGTTTCAGAAGGATAGAAAAAGGCCTGAGTCATGTCATCCTTTTCACCCAGAGGTACAGTACAGTGAGCACATGGTTTGTGAGTGAGAGAGTGCAAGTATCTTTCTGTGTGTATGTGTAAAAAGAGACTGGGTGTTTAAAATGACAGAATTCAGTCAGGTTTTTAATTACAGTATAACACCATTGAAACTTGTTTGTGTGTGTGTGTGTGTGTGTGTGTCCTCCAGGAAAATGCTATGGAGTGTGGGTCAGCCACCGGCATCGCTGCCCCACTCACAGCCGCACTGCTGCCCCTAGTGGCCACTCTGCTCAGTACGTGACCTGAGGAGACAAGCATCCCTGGACGGAACACTGGAGACAAGCAAAGACACCAGCCACGGATACAGTCTTACTCCAGAGGCTGACAATGTATAAGGAACTGATTCTATTCATTTACAAAAGGAGGTATCACGGCCAATCAGAGTTTGCTTTGCTTACCGCCAAAAGAGATACTAGCCAATTAGAATGCACTGATTATGTAGTGGTGTGCCAAACCTTTCTTAGGTTGGGCTATTTTATTGTCCATGAAAAATGCACTGTGAATGCAACAACAAAAATCTCAGATTAGAACCAGTCAGCTGCAGCACAGAAGGATTCTTCTAGGTACAGACAGTACAAAAAAAAAATAGACTGTAGTCAGACAAAGATACAAAACTGTCTAAAATAGCAGCCGAATAACTAGTTTCTATAATCAGCAATACGTTGCCAGAAACAGTGACACATTGCTGTGAGATCTGCCAGTTTCTGAGGTAAATATTTTGGAATTTATCTTCAACAATCACATTCTGTGATTATGGCTTTGACAGGGATAATGTCAAATATCCTAGGTAAAAAGACAAGGTAAATATTCAAGTTTTATTCTGCCTGCTTCTCGTTTATACAGCAGCTGACGTTTCCTACAAAGAAAAATATGCATGAAAATAAAGAAAATAAAACAATGAACAATACGTTCTATAGCGAGAGAAGAATTTGCTGAGTGCTGGCTGCTATATGAAAATGATGAATAATTGCTTGTTTTGATGAATGTTATTGTGTACAATACCATCAACGTCTATGTTGGCGCCGAATTCCCTTATCCTATCTTTGACAAAGCCGTTCAATAAACACAAATAAGTATTTTCCATCATCTGTCTCTCATCTTCTTCTGATGTGTGTGTGTGGTGTGCATGCACATGTGTATGTGTGCTCGTAGCGGTCGGGAGTCGTGTTGTGAGGGCGGGGGGTGTAACTACTGGGAGGTGGGAACGTACCTACTGGGTAATTTATTTCGTAGTTGTTCAAAATTACGTTTTCCACATTGTCCACATGTAGGGTTGCGGAGAGATAAAGGATCAAACTAAAAAATACGATATGGGTACGTAACACTTAGTGTTATGGCCATTCCAAGAGTTATTTGGACCGTATATATGAGACCCGCTAGCATATTTGGTAGCAGTAAGCTGTTATGTAAATGTAAGGCTCGTCATTGACTCAATCAATATTAAAATCGGGAACAAATATAATACAGTGACGACTATAAAAGAAAAGATGTTAGGTAAAACGTCTTTTTACTCAAACGACATTGTGTAGAAATCAGTTGTAATGAACAGTTGTTACTTTTCAGCTCATCCCCCGACAATGGTGATGGTGAAAGAAGCCCTCACCGAGCTTCATTCCAGAAAGGGGGCTTCTACGCAGGCGATACGTAATTATTTAACGGAGAAGTATCCGTCAATTGATCCCAAACGGTTGAAGTACCTGGTTCGTAAGGCAGTTGTGAAAGGGGTCGAGAGGGGTGACTTCGTGAGACCAGCGAAATCTACTCTCATTGGGGCACAAGGACGATTTCGTGTAAGTAGGCCTCAGTGCGGTGTTTGGTTTTGTTGAAACGCCACACGAGTTGCTGCAACCACTAACTTAATCGCTCGTACAATATATATATTTAGCTTGCCAAGAGTAAAACTAAAGCACCAAAAACCACATCAGAGAACACCGATCCCAACGTGGAAATGGCTGCCGAGCCTGAAGCTAAGAAAACGAAGACTAAAAAGATAAAGGGTATGTCTAGGATTGTATGGTCGGCAGAACACAACACGATCAACGCGTAATTGTTAAAGGTCTATCAATGCCTTCAATGTTCTGATTTTTAATACCTGTAGATCCTGAGACCGAATCGGTACCAAAGCGAAAGGTAAGGTCATGTACCAATTGCAGGATACTTTTTGGTGGTACTTATTTTGCATAGGTCATATGCTTGCTCTCCTGGTTAACAATGCGATTTATGCCAGATCATCCAAGGATGAGTAGATCTGTTAAACCCACTCCTCCAGGTAGCCCATGTATATGTCGGCCTAGTCTACGTACGTTGTTTTAATTTTTTTTTTGCTTCAGGATCCAAAACCGAAGGCGGCTTCTAAAGTGTTACGTCAGACCTCCGAGGAAGAGGAGCCCAAACGCACTCAGAAGACCTCCAAAGCTGCCAAGGGTTAGGAACCGATCATGGCAGGCTTACTTCACAACACGACCTTCCTGAATGAATGACTTGCATAAAATAGTTTTAAACTAGGACATTAACGTTATAGTAGTTTCAGGCACCAAGAAAGAACCGGTGAAAACGGCGAAGCTTCCCACGGAGGTAATTGTGTAGCTTTTACATCATTACGGCTTTGGTACGTTGTTGCCTTAGACGAGGCTTAAATAGCGATTGACCGCTTTTTCTTCGCAGGATTTGAAATCGAAAAAGGCCCCCAAAGCTGGCGCGTCGGCTTCTAAAGTACCTCCTGCCAAGAAGCCGAAGGCGAAAAGATTAGCAGAGACTGACGGGACGGAGCCACAGAACAAACCCAAGGTGCAGAAGGTCTCCAAAGCTACGAAGAACAAGGAAGCGGAACCTAAAGCTGCAAAGGCGGCTAAGAAAGCCGAGGTGGAGGAAGACGCTGCCTCCACGCAAGCTGCCCCTGGAAGACGAGGAAAAGGGGTGAAAAATTGACCCCACTTGCCCCACAAGTTTTAAATTATGCACTTTTTCAATAAAGAAATTGTTTTACATTTAGTTGCATGTCTTGACTTATTGGTTTTGTGAATGTGAAACCTGCAGTGGTTATGGTCAATTCCAAATTAAGATGTCTTAACCCGGACAGCTTTACCTTTTTACAATTGCAGCCAGTTTCAGGTTCGCATAACTACTTCGCTAAATTCTCAAAACAAAAAACTTGACACACTTAACTACTTCTCATTTCATTACTTTCCACAGCCTGTGCAAACCTCATGCAACAGCGCCCTCTTGTGGACACTTCAATGGCAACGTTTCAAAACTCCATGCAGCTCTTCAGGAGACGCGTTACTGATAGCCCAGGGATCACCGACTCTGGTCCTGGAGAGCTACCATCTAGCAGGTTTTCATTTTAACTGCACATAACGTAGCCTCATTCAGACCATCATCCAGTTAATGGGTAGAATCGGGTGTGCTAAATTAAGGTTGAAGGACAGTCTGGTTAATGACTTTCCAGGAACAGGGTTGGAGACCCTTGTGATCGCCTAAACTTGTGTTGCCTTTGACGTTCATGGGAACAGGGCTGCCAAAGTTTGTCTTAACTTGAATCCTGCACACTAGATTGTAATTGGCTGAGTTGTAATACTGAATTCATCACTGGTTCTGGACAGAATTTACAGGGTAGAAGTTCAAGTGCAGATTTAGCTCATGACATCAGACAAGGACTCACAATTTCATTTTTAAAACGGCATGTTTATTCATCTTAAAAAATAAAAAATAAACTAAAAAGTTACTATTTCATCAGCGCTAATAGAAACAGTACGGAAGCGCTGAGTCTGTTGAGCAGGTGTACTGCTCTTCAAGTATTTAGTTCATAGATTCGTTTTTTGATTCTTCATCAGGGGAACAGAAGACGAGACCTAAGAGGCCTGTCAAGTCCGACCAACCACAACTAAGAGCTCTTCAGATCATCCTGGTCCAATCCGATCCAGTGTTACAAACAGAGGTCCGTCCAACAGAAACAAGTCAAGAACCCAACACTTGCTTGATCCGACAACGAACGCGTCACTCCGCAGGCCGCAGCTCAGTCTTCACTTCAGTATTTAGCAGGAAGAGAGAAGAATTGGTGACATTGGCAGATTTAGTTCAATGGGGAGAGATTTGGGAGATCAAAAGAGGGCAATAAACACAGATGAGAGAACAGGTTGAAGGAAAGAAGTGAGACATGAAGAGGTTAGACCAGGGGTGTCCAATCCTGGTCCTCGAGGGACACTGTCCTGACAGTTTTAGATGTCTCCCTGCTCCAGCACATCTAAATCTAATGAATGGGTCGTTTATCAAGCTCTGTGGAAGCCTCATAATGACCCTTCATTAGAATCAGGTGTGCTGGAGCAGTAAAACATCTAAACCTGTCAGGACAGAGTGCCTCGAGGACCAGGATTGGACACCCTTGGGTTAGACAGAAAAGGAATAAGATAAGAAAAAGCAGAATACCGACTCATCACCTCCATAAACGAAACAGGAGAGTGCTATTGATTGATCAACTGCAGTAAAAACAGCCATAATATTTGTCAGTACCACTTGAATCAAATCTAAATGATAAAACTCTGTATTAAAACGTTTCCAAGTAGGAGGGTTGGATGGGTGGGGTGTGTGCGATACAACAACACAAATCATCAATGTGTAAACAAATTCACTCTTAAAAGAGAGAAATAAAGTGTGCAGTTCTCTCATCTCCTTCAGCTGAGCTCGTGTGCCAGAGGCTATGGGTGAAATCTTCAGATTCTCGCCACGCGCTCTTTCTCCAAATGCATTGTGGGAAGCCAAGCACACCTCCCCGGCAACGCCTTCAGAGAAAGACTGGAGAGGATGCCAAGCGCCGGAGCAACGTTAAGATACACATCCCCAGTCCCTCTCTCTTTCTCTCTCTTCTCTGCGTCACTCCCACCCCTCTCTTCTAGTCCTTTGGCTGGTGCCCCACACCGTCCCCCCCTGCAGGTCATCTGGGGTGTAGCAGGAAGCGGGCCAGGTACTGAGAGATGACCTCCCAGTTCCTCCACAGGAACGCCAGCAGCACCATCAGGAGCAGCGTGGACAACGTGCGGCTGCGAGTCTTCATCAGGGGCACGACGCAGTTGGCCACGGTGGAGACGAACACCAGCAGCACGGCCATGAGGGCCAGCAGCACGTTGATGAGCTTCCCCAGCAGGGTGCGGGCTGTGGCGTTCTCCAGTCCCTCCAGCTGCACCACCTGCTGCTGCTGTTGCTGCAGCTCCATCTTGGAGATGCGTGTCTGACACGCCTCCAGCGCCTCCTGTGGACGGGGGTGGAAGGGTGCAGGGGTGGGAGAGGGCACAATTTTGAGTCACAAAATATTTTCAGTGTTATTTCTTCAGAATGTTTTTTTTATACGTCTTGGAGATAGAACTTGCCAAATCCACGATGAAAAGCCCAAAATAACGACACTGATGCATGATATGATCTGAGACAGATGGCGAGACAGACCTGAATGTCTCTCGCACGCTCGTAAGACTGATAGGCTATCTTCTCCTCCATGCTGGCCAGCTCCTGCTTCAGGTTCAGGATCTCATTCTGGTGCAGCTCAGTTAAGTCGTTAAGCTGCTCTTCTAAGCGTTCGCACCTGTGAAGGAAACAGAGCTCAGGAAGGACACGAGACAAGGGGGGGAGGTGTGATGATGACTCCCTTTCAACGACAAAGATCTATAGTGTTGTTGACAGCGATGACCCACCTGTACCGCTCCTCTTGCAGGGCCTGCATGATCATGGTATAGTCCCTTTGGTAGTGGCCCTTCAGGTTGTCCAAGGACTCCTCCAGACGACCCTGGTTTTCCCGGAGTTCCTGGACCTCGTGGAGAAGCGTGTCGAAGCCTGACATCTGTCCGTGCTCCAGGGTGTTGCCTTTGGAGCTGGGCGGGCCCCCGGGGGCCCCTGTGATGCTGTTGCCCCCTGCTGAGCCAGAGGTGGCACTGGAGCAGTCGTCCTCACTGCCGTATTTGGGGCTTGACTGGATCTGGCCGCTCCCCAAGGTCCTAGACCCGCTGCCCCCGACCCCGTCCTCGCCCTGGGGCTCGTCTAGGGAGTCCTTTAGGCCGGCGATGTTGTCTGCGCTTCCGAACTTGTTGCGGATGAGAGAGGCGATCTCCCTGGGCTTGGAAACCACGGCCCCGGCTGCAGAGTGGGTGGCGTGGGAGAAACTGGAGAGACCTCCTGTCACCTGCAGGGGGCAGAGTTGAGAAGAGAGTCAATGAAAGGAATACGGCACGGCGTCGGATCGGATGTGACGTGACCTTGAATTTCTCAAATCTCCCATCTCCATGATGTCTAACTCCATCCATTCATTCAACTCACTGCGCCAGATCTAACTTTCTGTGCTTGGGACCTCAGCGGGGGAGCGGGGAGGAGGGAATGCAGTGGATCGTGAGGGCAGTTTCGTGGGAGACACTGGATGGAAGACAGACTGACATTGAGACAACGCCCACTGGCTTTGTGTTGCTCCTGAGTTAATAGCAAGGCTAGTTCTGAAACTACGCGATAACACTGGGCTCCTGAGTCTGCTCTAGGTAAATGCACAGATGAAATGTTCACCTGGAAAACACGGTTTCGCCACGCAAAGAGCGACAAAACGCAATGTAGGCGATCGTGTAACCCCCCCTCCCCTTCCCTTCCCTTCCCCCTCCCCTCCCCTTCCCCTCCCCTCCCCTCCCCTTCCCTCCCCTCCCCTCCCCGTCCCCTCCCCGTCAGTACAACCTTTGCCCCACGTCTTTGAGTCCCTGGTGCATGTCCCGGAACACGTCTTTGGGCTGGCGGGGGATGCCATTGTGCTCCACCTCCCGGAGCTTCCTGTGGTAGTGCTCCAGCTTCCTCTGCAGGTGTTGGATGGTCTGCGCTGACTTCTGATTCTTCTTCTCGAACACCTGCTTGATGCGAGCGCTCTGCTGCTTGTCCGCGTTGTTGGCCAGTTTCAGGTACTCGGCCACGTTGTCGTCGCGGGCCGTCTGCTCGATCTTGATCTGCTCCGTGAGCTTCAGGATCTTCTGCTGCAGCTGTGCGATGGCCTGCTTGGTGCGCTGGGGGTCCGGGGTGTTGTCCACAGCGTCGTAGCCGTCCGGGCCGTAGGAGAGCGCGTTGGGCGACACGGCGGGGCCGGAGCCATCGGCACGGTCCAACTGGGCCACAGGGGAGGGGGGGGGGGGGGGATGAGAGAAAGAAACGAATGAAATCAAAATATGAGATAAGGATGGGGAAAAAGCAGCTCAAATATTTGATTCATTTTCATTCATTTTCTACCGCTTGTTCCCGTTAGGGGTCGTGGGTGACTGGAACCTATCCCAGTGACTTTGGGCCTTATTTTATTCATTTCCTCCCAGAATATTCAAGATGTATTCACCTTCCATTATTTGGGCATGTATTTTGGTGGCATTGTTGTTTGTCAAAGTATTTTGGCAGCAGGACTGGTTATATACTGAAACACACAGCTTGCTGGAGGCTGCAGGACTGGTTATATACCGAAACACACAGCTTGCTGGAGGCTGCAGGACTGGTTATATACTGAAACACACAGCTTGCTGGAGGCTGCAGGACTGGTTATATACCATAACAAACAGCTTGCAAGAGGCTGCAGGACTGGTTATATACCGAAACACACAGCTTGCAGGAGGCTGCAGGACTGGTTATATACCGAAACACACAGCTTGCAGGAGGCTGCAGGACTGGTTATATACTGAAACACACAGCTTGCTGGAGGCTGCAGGAATGGTTATATACCGAAACACACAGCTTGCAGGAGGCTGCAGGACTGGTTATATACCGAAACACACAGCTTGCTGGAGGCTGCAGGACTGGTTATATACCGAAACACACAGCTTGCTGGAGGCTGCAGGAACGGAGACAGTTAATGCTCGCTCTAAGAATGACAGCGAGTCAGTCACTCAACCCACAGTGTGGTCTAGACTCCTCTGCTCTGCCAGCCACTCTGCTCATGCAAGTTAATTACTGAGCTTGGGGGTGATTAGGGCTGTGTTGACTGAACATCTTAACCCTCAGTCTTACCGACAGATACTTACTGCTCAGAAGCTTTGGTTGTGCCATCGACCTCAGGAAATGGACTGTGTGGGTGTTTGCAATGTTAGTAGCTACAGTCCATGACTGCATGCAACATTATATGCAAGGGCTGTTTCAACTTGGAAGTCGATAGATGTTTAAGTGCACTGCGTAACAGGGCAGGGACGGATGGCGTTTTTTTAAATCAATACTTGAGCTACCGTCTTCACAGCAAGCAAACATGGCACTACAGCGGCTCGTCTGACATCATAGAGCACGAAACGCTGACACAACGAAAGCAACAGCACAAGACAAGCTCTCTTCTCCCGCTCACCGAGGTCTGACTGACCTCAAGTACACTCGAAAGACAGCGACAACTAAATTTAGAACGGCTTAGAGCACATAGTGACCCAGCCATACAGTCAATCTCTGACCTGCTAGCACTGACAGCTCAACTGTCTTAGCTAAACACTCGTCCCCCCATCCTTCCGTATCCACCAAACACCTTTTCCAACCTGACTTCATGCTCTTTGCTGTTGCCGTTTTACATGAGATGTGCTTGAGGTCAAGAGAGAATGTAGTGGTAAACATATGGAATTAAACAAGCTCATTTGTAAACATTTAACTTACACTCCAGGTATATCTGAACACAGACTCAACATTGCCCACACAAGCACAGTAAACTGCCTGATGTCTAAAATGTTTACAAAGTCAGACTTTTCCCCGAAATGTTACACTACACATCTAAAATATAATAATACATATCATTTAATATGAAACATCAACGGCACAGAACATAAATGTATTGGATACATTTAGTACACATTTAAACTGAGCAACATTTAATACCACAATCCCAATAGTTAAAGCCTTTGATTAGACAGCATAAAGTCTATAATCTGTCCTTGCACATAATAATTATATCAGTTATTGCAAATCTTCTGTTTACTAGAGCTTCAGTTTTATTCCGTGACGTGATCCTGAGGTGTACAAGCCGCACTGCCCTGTTTTAAAGCACTTTGCTGTCTAGTCTTATGATTCCTTATGTGGACTTTCAAGAAGAAAGATTTTAAAGGGGTTCCACAGTAAAGAACCTTTATTCATATAAACTGAAATATATTATATTTATTATATATAAATATACTCTCTATTGCCATTTATATCTCTTTGTGCTTGTTTGACTGTATTTATGTCAAGTGAGAAAAATTCGGTTGGCTATAAAGAATACCTGTGGTTGCCCTTTTTCAGTTTGTAGTAGTATTCATATTAATCTCACCCACTACTTTTCACACAAAAAAATGCACTAGTGCTTCTTACTTTCTGTTTATTGGATTTGTGTTATCCTCAATATTCGACTGTTCTGCTGCCAAGGTCTCCTGGAAACTCACCCTGTCCTGCTCCTCCGTGGAGTGATACCCAGAGGTGAGTAGCATCAGGCTGTCAGTGATGGCAGGGCTGCTTGGTGCGTCCGTGGTGGAAGATGAGCGTGGTCGCCCCACCTGCAGCAGGGCTTCCTGGGTGCTGCGCCGATGGATCTGGGGGCTGCCTTTCTGGGGGGGGTCCCCAGTTCCCCCCGCCTTGCCGCGCCGGCTCTGCAAGCTGGTTCCTCGTTTCATCATGGGGGGGGCGCCTCGGATCTGCTGCAGGACGCGACTCAGAGCTGCGGGGGGGGCGGAAGCAGCGGGGGGGTCAGAGTCCGGAGGGCCGGCCGGAGGGACGGAGCCGTCCCCGACCTCTGACCCCCCGTCAGGGGGCTCAGGGGGCGGGGCGCCGGTGGAGTGGGAGGAGGCAGCAGCGTCGTGCGGCGAGACAGAGGAGCGGCGACGCTGCGGCTGGAAGAGTTGCTTCAGCCCGTGACCCAGGGCCCCCATGTTCTCCAGGGCATTGTGGGTAATTTTGGACATGGACTCGGACGCCCTCCTCCCACCCTCCAGCTCAGGTCGGCCGCCAGCTTCCAGCTCCTCTGGGCTCTGCTCAGTACTAGCCTGATCCATCAGAGGGCGCCAGGTTCGCGGGGGTGAATTCAAGTCGGGGGTGCGGGGGGTTTAGCTACGCCCCGCCACCACACCCCCCTCTCGGGGAGCGTGGGCTCAGAGCCGGGGAGGCTTGGGGCTCAGATGGGCACTGCCAGCGTACATGCATCTGAAGACTGACTCAAAGTCATGCTTGTCTACCACAGAAGGAAAATAAAAATGGATTATGATGTGCAGCAGTGGCTGGTAAAGGAAAGAAAGAGCAGCAAAATATAACATTAGGCAGCAGTGTCTGGGCTGGCTTTGAGACATAGAGGCTTGACTGGGACGTTGTCTTTACTTTCCAAATGAATTGGTTTATTCAGTTGATAAACGTAGTGTATTGTATTAGTTCATGGTTCCAGAACAGTTCGAATTAGCCTAATTCCAGTCACATGACCAAGCAACGTGTCTCAAATGACCATGACCCACTGTGACTACAAAAACAATATTATAATAAAAATTCTACCATTTAAAAAAAGTAATTTCTCAATAAAAGCATAGTGTATGCTAAAACTCATGGCTACATCAAATAATAACAAATACAAAATTCTGAAATGCTTGAATTACCTTTGAAACACTTAAATATCCTGAAGTATTTCAGTCAAGTAATTACAAAATCTGTATAGGCATGCCTATTCAAAGTGCCATTTTGATTGGGTAGGATTCTAGTGGTGATCTAATTCAAGACATTTCAGAAAATAGCCTTTTAAAATGCGTGAACACAAGTACATTCAAAAGATTTGGATGATGGTGGCGCTAATGACGAAACAGATAAAAAGGCAATGGAACACTGAAAAGAGTCTGATGACGGGAGTGCGGAGGTTTGGGTTTTTGTGGACTGGGGCACCTGAAATATCCAGCGCATTCTGCTTGAAGAGCTTCGAAGTGACTGTAGGTGCTTAAAAGGAGCGCTTTCCAGGCACTGACAGACTGATGACACAAACGGCAGGAGACAGACACACAGAGACAGGTAGAGAGTAATGTAGGCAGCTTACCATTCGTCCAGCCTCTCTTCTTCTGTCTCGGAGCTTGGGATTGGCTGCAGAGGAGGAGGTCAACATGAGACAAATGACGTTTATACGCATGCGATAATGTTTAGATATTTTTTTCGGTTCGACCTTTCCTATATTTATTTAGTGACGTTTTTTTTACTGGCCGATGGCAGCGTTTCGAAAAGACACCAAGTTTAGACTGTGCAGTAGGGTCACCCCAAATGGTACATCTAAAGTCTCTCTTGTAAATCCACAAACTACCTTCATAGTAGCTGTTTCCCATGTTAGTATTCGTTGACTACCACTAAGCAGAACTGGAAAGAACGTTGATCAAGAAATATGTCGATCTGACTGATTATTGACCTGACTTGTTCGGACTCAAGCTGCATTGCAAAAACTGTATCTGATTCCGGACCTGAGTGCAAGTTTCCAAATCTAAATAGAAAGTAAACTGATTCCATGTGATTTGAGCTCTTCACACTGTTAAGGAGAAAATGGAGTCGCAAAACAGGATTGGATTTGGGCCACTTCTGCCAGTGTATGAGCATGTCCATACTCTGGCTCAGATTCTACCATAACCGGTAGAAGCAGTGACTCTTCAAGCAAGTAGTCTTCACATGACCTATCCAAGTACATCTACTTAATTAGCTGTCAGTCTTCGAAGCGCACAGCACAGTTGTTACTTTAATTTCAGATCGGGCAAATACTTTTCATCAATTAGGATAGTCATTTAAATTGACTGTCAGGAAATGTGCATGGGAGTAGAGAGAGGCTGGTAAGGAGAGCTGAAGGAGACTGATGTGAGATGAGCTTCAGTGTTTTGTATGGGCAAACACTGACCATCACTTGAATTTGCACCTGACATACTTAGTAGCAAGGAGTCAAAGACGAGTCAAAGACAAGTCAATAACAAACCATCCACAAACGCCTCAAAAGCAGCAATTGACCAGTGAGCATAAAAAAACACAACTAAAGATGATATTTGGTGAGTACACATTTATTGGCTGCCAGCAATGTAACTCCAAAAGTACATTTTTACGAATGTACTTTTTGACTGATAGTCAAAGATAAATGATTAATGTCTGGCAATATGCAGCTTCAGAAATATTGGCAAAATAGTTTCTTTTGAACACTGTAGGCCCAATTCTCGCAGATTGAGACTGGTTATAATGAATGGAGCTGATTAATGAAGCTTAATCTATCAAATTATCCCCTATCAATACGACATAGCTGAGTTAGCTACTATCAACTCACCTCCTCATCAATAGCTATGATGCTAAATGCTAACATGCTTACACGTATAAGATCTAATGTCATTCATGCTATCCCTGACATTTAAACCGACCTACCAAATAACCAGTATTGCTTGGAATACTGGTTATCTAGCCTTTCTCTCTCCCTCCCTTTACGCACGAACGCACGCACACACATGCGCGCGCACACACACACGCACACACTCTCTCTCTCCCTCTCTCACTTAAAGTTAGACTTAAAGAGTGAAAATATTGATCCCTGCCAGCATGCACACACCCAGGTGTTCACAGAGGGTGACAGACATGGGCGTGTGACACACACACCTAACCCTGGAGGTAATTTACCCAGAGCTGAAGGGATACAGCCAACTGTGCCATCTATGAATTATTAAGGAGACAAACAGAGGAGTGACTGTAAGACTCTGCATAGCTATTGTGTGTGTCACTGTCAACAAGCCGGTATTACTAAACCGTTTGAAAGCAGTTCCTGTTAAACACCTATGGCAGCTACTCCTTCTTCCAACTTATGACGAGAAAGCCCGGACGCTAGTGGCGTTTGACTGCGAAACAGAAAGATAAGATTCGATCCTGGGTTGGCTAGACGCAGAGTGTAGTAACAAGCGTCGGTGTGTACAGTATACAGACAGAAGCACTGATATATTGCCTACAGACACAGTAAAGTCTTATGCTCCACCAGGGCACAGTATTTATGTTCAAAGTGGGTCAGTCTGCACTAGCCTTTTGCTCCCCCCCATAGCCACTAGCCTTTTGCTCCCCCCCATAGCCACTAGCCTACTCCCTCACACATACACCCTTCCAAGGTCATGCAGCCCACAAACGAGAGTGTGTGTAGCTAATGCTTGAGTCGATTAAATGGTCACTTGTTGCCTTGTTGTAAACCCTTAAAGCTGTGTCGCTATGACGATCCGAACAAAATTCTACCAACGTACAGCCATGGTAACACACTACTCGGCATGGGAGGTTATTTGCTGCTTTTTTCCATGGGAAAATATGCTGTGTCACCCCCCAACTCAATCTCATTCGAGCTCCCTCCCACTGCCATCCCACTCAAGTTCATTTATCAGGTTGTCTTTCCTTACGGGCTTATGAAACAGCTCAGTTGGGGGCATTTGGGAAGATGCTATTCTAGCATTGGACAGCCACAGCCACGTACCTTGAAACTCAATCATCAAAAGGCCTACTTATTATATCTGTGCAAAAGACACTGCTTGGAATTCCTTCAGATTTTTTTTATTATTTTTTTTTACAATTTGACCATTTGGAATATTGCATGCCATTACCAGGGGAAAAGATAGCATGTAAGAGGCCATTTCATTTACGGAAGCGAGTCTCACATTGGACACCCATCAGATGTGTATGGTGTTGTAGAAGTATGATTCTTCAAAGCAAGTTTGCTGTTGGAGAACTACATAAGAGGCTCTGAAACCAAAGAATTAGCATTCTCCATCTGGCAGCCTACGTTAATTGGCATTCAAGCTGGCAGGCATCATTTCTGTACAGTTGCTGTCATAACCACCCACCAGTATCACAATCATTAAGATTACCTGCTGTTGTGACTAAGTGGGATTTGTGCTTAGGTTTGAACATCCACTGAAGTAGGTTGAAATACTTTTTTTCATTATAACTACTGTATGTCCTTAATCCGCTTTTGCCTTGCTTGACCATTTGAGTCATTGTAAAAAAAGTGAGTGGCAATGACAATTACAACCCTGACGAGACAAATAAATACATATGAGTGATTTTGCACAATTGCTTCGATAAGATGTTGAAGGCTCTTATTTTCACTTCATCTGGTGAGGCGATGCGATGTGTTTACGCCAACATTTACGCCAAGGCTTCTATATGTGGTATCGATTCCAAACACGTCCCAAAAAAATCACCGGCTAGCTAGTCCAAAGTTATTCTAACTCGTTCGCTAGCTGTCGATACAAATTTACGTTTATTGGATTGCTTAGTGAAAGAAAGTAGGTGGATGCAATTTAATCACGACGCAGTGCGGAGGTTGAATGGCTTCGCTGGGTGCTAGCTTGTAGCTTGCTCTCGAGTGAACAGCTAAACTTACAGGTAGCACTACCGGTGCACGGGGTGTGGGTAGCAGGGAATTCAGTGAGAGTGCCATCTCTCTCTCTAAAGTCATTCCCAAACCTTTTTTATTTGCTAAAGTAACTGTAATAAATAAGTCGGTTTCCAGCGAACACATTCATCTTCATGCTGACACACCCAAGAAGTCCATCATGATGCAGGCTGGCATCCGTGTAAACATTCAAACGGTTTAGTTTGTGTTGCTAGCGAGCGCTGTGAGCTCATCAACTAGCACTGACTAGGTAGATAACCAACTGTACTGTAGAAGAATGTTAGGATTTACATCAGCGACAACTTATTTAATGTAACTATGTACGTTATATGAAGTACAAAATGTTAAATCAGTACTGTATACTCATTTAACCCTTATTTAGGCTAATGTGATTTGTATTTAGTCCATCTTCTGATAACAATAGCAAAACTGCACTCATGCCACGGCCAACAACTTTTGTTTTAGCTTTATAGCTTCAAAAGAATAGTTAGTTCAATAGTTAGTCACAATGTTCGACTACTAGCGCTTTATGTATGTAGATTGAACTGATGTCTAGCTAATACCTGTCATCTAGTTCGCTTGACATGTAGCTCTAAGCAGGCAGTCAGACTTGCTCTTCCTAGCTAGGTTAGCAACCCAGAACAGGTCCATTTCTGCCATTCTGGAAGGGAGCAGTACGGTACAGTATGGTAGGGTCAGAAATTGTATATAACTAGGTCCTCCTACGCCAAGTATCTATACGATTGATCATAACAAGTGACACATTCTTATTCTCAAATACACGATTCAAGTCTGAAGTGTGTTAACTAACCAACGTAGGCTACATTACAATCTCGCAAAAGGTATTGCATCGAGGACCTGCCCTCCAACATGAGGAAATAGCTTGAGCCGGCTAGAAGTCTGACGAACGGTGTCAGGAGAAGCACTAGTATCCAACTACTAAGCTACGTTGCTAGCCAGCTAGCTAACAGCAGCTGGCAAGCTAGCTTAGCTGACATCGCTAAACAAAGTTAATCGGTTACCCGTTGTCATATTACAGAAACACAAGTGAACAATCAGCCAATTATATTTCTACTAACATTCGTCTATCAAATTACCTATTTAGTCACAGGCATCAACTTACATGGGTGCTGAGAGGATTGTGTTGACCGTTCATTTCTCCCAATGGCACCCTCCCACGATGACGTCAAACGTGTTTTACGTAGCCAGGTCAACGTACCCTACGTATTAGGAAGCGCAATTCCCTTACCCTCTGGCAATTATGTATATTTAACAGTAAAATTACAGTAGGTACAATTGCGTGCCCGGTATTTGGTGATATGTGGACTTGTAAAAGTTTTAATGGCTACGACCGTTAAAGGGCATCTTCATCGTTAAATCTCATATTCACCTATATTGAGTCAGTGAAGGTTGTGGATTTCAGTCTCACACTAAACAACTGTGTGTTCAAGTCCCTCTGTTACTGCACAGAATGGTGTACATTAGGGGTGCCTAGGACATAGAGAAAAAAGTGTTGGATGCAAATTAAAGGAGCATGCTACTGCATTTGTTTTTCAATGTGCATACACCCATTCAGTCACACCCACTTTCATGCACACAAATAAACACACACATACACACACATAGCTCTCATACACTCACCAACATAAGGTGCCACATTTGTCCAGATACTCTCTAGCTTGTGTTTTTCAACAACTTGCTGTCCTTTGCCAAAACTTCACTTTTATGATGCGACAGTGTAGCTTTGGCAAAAGACTATTCACATTTTCATATAGCCCTTCCTCCATTCGGCTGAGCTGGTTTACCTTTTAAGCACCCTTGACATAGCTAGTGGCAAATAAGTGCCACTCCAGCGGAATAAAGCACATACGAGACAGATAAGGGCAGTCATGAACTTGAGATCCTCTCCTTAAATGTAGTGGGCATAAATGGCCTCTTTTCTACAAGATAGCCAGCCTCTCATGATAAGGAGAATCTACACTCAGAGTTTTGACCATCTTAGTCATCTGAACCAAATCTGATAGGTCACACCATGCCCATACGCGGGGGGGTGGGGGGGGGGGCAAAGGTCCAGAATTTAAGTAGTTTTTGAATGTGATTATTGTTGTTTTAATCAATATCGATACAATCATAATTAAATACAAAAGGAGGACAACAACTGCTAAAAGTTCCACTCTTTGAAAAAAAAGAACCCCCCTTTCAATAGGCTGGCTACGGACCTGCAGACATACTCTCTGGCAAACTACAGACATGCCTCTAGGGGATCATTCTTGAGCCAGTTTTGGTTCAGACTTAGTTGACTGAACCACCGGCACTATGTCAATGTTATTGTTGACTACACTGTGGTTTCTCACAAGTTTTTCTTGTTTGAGTGTTGAGTGTTTAGGGATGGCCTTGCTTTGGCAGCGATGTGAAGCAGCATCAATTTCCTGATTGTTTATCTACTATATCCAAACACTTATTTTGTACCTTTTCATCCTTTTTAAAAGGTCAGATGGCTATGGTTTAGGCACTTTTTTGCAGGAGAAGACTGCCATTTAACATCATCTCATCATGTACCTGGACAACAGGGACAGCATTGCATGTATTCTTCTAAAATCACAACTTTATGAGAATTATGCTCTGTATATTATATTTGATAAATGGTACTGACCCTAATTCAAGTGGTTACCAACTGAGATTACGAAGCGAAGGACCTTTCTCCAAAGTCCTGAACCCACGAAGTAACAGAGGCTTGGAATGAAGAGATTGGTGGCTCTCTAAAAACAATATCCTATCAAATGTAAAGGTTTTATTTTAATCAGTGCAGCAGTGAAAACATTTGTCTCAAACGTCCTGTAAAATACAAAAGGTTGTGTAATCTCCTTGTCCCCCTAAAATCTTAAAGTAATGTATTGGAAAGAACAAAATGCTAAATAGTTGGAAAAATTTTTAATTTATCATTTCATCAAAATTAAAGCCGACTGAAAACAAAACTGAAAAAACAAACAAATGCACAACTAGGCCAAGAAAGTTCATCTTTCCAGCACACTTTAATTTACAAATCACTCATAATGCTTAGGGTATTTCATTACTCTGCATACAACCCTTCAGAACACTGTCATACATCTTCAAGAGAGGGAATATTCTGGAATTTTGAACTTGTAAGACTTGTAAGGAGCAGCAGTAATCCACCCAGAGGCTAGAGTAGTGGGTGCGTTAGTCTTAGCGGTTAGCATCTGGGGATCAATGGATGCTGTTCGCGTAGGGCCAGTTTCTGAGAATGGTGTAGGAGACCCTGAAAGTGCAGGGAATCCTTGGAAATTGGGGAGCCATGGGTAATGGTGGTAAGGAGGCCGCTCAGGCATCTTAGGATCAGAAATGCCTTCTGTAGGAGCCAGAGCTCTCGTAGTGGCAGTCATGGGGAACGGTCTGGGGAACCTTGAGTCTCGAAGGAACCCTCGGAAATGGGGGAACCTTGTGACACGGGGGTGAGGTGGTAGATCTGGTAAGTCAAGATCGAAGGAGCCTCCAGTGGAGGGTGCAGCCATCTTTGCGGTCGGTATTTTGGGATTATCAGGTGCATCTTTTGCAGGGGGGCTCAATGACAATGGTCTAGGAAACCCTGACTGCGCAGGGAACCCTTTGAAAAGAGGGAACCCTGGGTAATGGTGGTACGGAGACCGCTCCGGAATCTGAGGATCAGGGGAGTCTGCAGTACTGAGTGTGGGTCTTGTAGTAGCAGTTATTGGGAATGGTCTGGAAAACCCTAGGTATGGCAGGAATCCTGGAAACCGGGGGATTCTGGGATGTGAAGGAAATCCTGGGTATGAAGGGAACCCTGGAAAGTGGGGTAATCCAGGACCTGGGTATGAGGGAAGCGTCACTGACTCTGGATCGGATGAGTTGGCAGCAATGGGTATCTGGGGATCTGTGGGTGCATCTCTTGTAGTGGCAGTCACTGGGAAAGGTCTGGGATCTCTGGGGTATAGAGGCAATGCTGGGAACAAAGGCTGCTCTATTGATTCAGAATCAGGAGGGGCTTCAGTAGAGGGTGCAGTAGTCTTGGTGGTTGGCGTTTGTGGGTCTGTCGGTGAAGCTCTCGTAGGTTCCGTGTTTGGGAAGAGTCCAGGTAACCCTGAGAACTGGGAGAACCCAGAGTATGGAGGGAAGCGAGGGAACTGGGGAGGCAAAGGAAGCTCTGCCGACTCTGGATCAGAAGGGCCTGCAGCAGTGGGAGCAGAAGTTCTTGTGGTTGGGATCTGGATATCAACAGGTGCATCTTTTGTACTGTCAGTTGTGGGGAACTGTGAGTATGGGGAGAACCCTGGGAAGAAGAAGAACCCTGACTGTGGAGGGAACCCTGGGAAATGGGGATGAGGAAGTTGTTCTGGTGTCCAAGCATCCGAAGGCCTGGCAGTAGTGGGTGCAGCAGTGTTTGTTGTCAGCATCTGAGGATCAGTAGGTGCAGCTCTCGTTGTGTCAGTTGTGGGGAACTGCGAGTGTGCAGGGAATGCTGGGAAATAGAAGAACCCTGAATGTGGAGGGAACCCTGGGAACTGGGGATGAGGAAGGTGTCCTGGTGTCCAAGTATCAGAAGGCCTGGCAGTAGAGGGTGCAGCAGTGTTTGAGGTCAGGATCTGAGGAAGAGTAGGAGTAACTCTCATTGTGTCAGCTGTAGGGAATTGAGTGTATGGAGGGAACCCTGGGAAATAGAAGAACCCCGAATGTGGAGGGAACCCTGAGAAATGGGGATAAGGAAGTTGTTCTGGTGTCCAAGCATCAGAAGGGTTGGCAGTAGAGGGTGCAGCAGTGGTTGTGGTCAGCGTCTGAGTAACAGCAGATGCAGCTCTCGTAGTGACAGTCATTGGGAATGGACTGAGGAACCCTGGGTAAGGAGGGAATCTTGAAAACCAGGGGTAAGATGACATTTTTGTCAGCTGAGAGTTGTAAGAGTGTGCAGTTCTTGCAGTGGAAGTCATGGAGGACATCTTGGGATCCCCAAGGTACAAAGGGAATCCTGCGTTCTGGGAGTTGGAGGGCAGCTCTACCGATTCAGGATCAGACGAGTCTGTAGTAGTGGTCATCTGGGAATAGCCTGGGAACCAGGAGTATAAAGGGAGCTCTTCTGATTGAGAATCGGAGGAGTCTGCAACATTGAGAAGATCCGCAGTGATGGAAACAGTTGTTTTTGTGGTTGGCATTTGAAGATCAGCTGGTGCAACCCTCGTAGAGTCAGTTGTGGGAAAGTATGGGGGGAACCATGGGAAATGCGGGAACCCCGGTAAATATGAGTAAGGAGACTTCGGATGGGAAGGGTCTGCAGCAGGCACAGGACTGTTTGTGGTTAGCATCTGGGGAGTGGCAGGGCTTGTTGTTGGAATGCCAGAAAGAATAGCAGGTGTTGATGGACAGGATACCATCAACTCTTGATCATCCACCAACAGGACAAGAACATGATCCCCGTCCTATCAAATAACAAGAGAATTACATCAGGTATGCCATTTACATGTGTGACCACAAGATGGCACTGTGGACTGTACCTTTAATGTGATGCAGGGTTCCTTATAAGGTGCTTTGATGGTCAAATCTCTGGAGTTTGATTCCACAATGAATCCACAAGGTTCACCAGATAACAGCAAGGGCTCCCATGCATCAGAGACTAAAATACATTATACATCCCTCATGTTTATATAATAACCATAAACGTTTCTCAAAACTAAACCAGAACACCGTTTTACTCCTAGATTGGCATGTCTCAAAATAGTGCCATGAGCTTTGTACAATTATAAAATGTACCTTTTACATGGACTACAGCTGCTGCGATATTACCCATGTTTAACAACATTCCATTCATGAAGCAGGAGACAGAAGGGGGAGGAGTTGCAAGAGGACAAGACATTTTCATGGATTTTCCCCACAGCTTCAGATGCAGCACATGATCCCCACCCTGTTGAAAGAATATTTTGGATATTTCAATACATGCATCTGTTTGACTTGTGATCATCACAAACCCTTCGTTAGGTGAATTACCTGTTCAGTAACATGGCAGCCTTTGTACGGAGCTACAAAAAGCACATCTCTGCGTGACCTTCGCACAGAGAACCCGCACTGAGAAGGCATCCGAGTCAAGGGAATGAGAGACCCCTCACCTACAAAAAGCAGAACCTCAGATTCAACTACACTCTGTTGTCACCAGAAATCCACAGCAATCTATCATTAATCTCACCATTGTCAACCAGAAAATGGGAAACCTTCCCTCCCTTGACTCGCAAGGTCATAGCATCATCAGTGCACTGCACAGCAGGTCCCATGTCTTTTAGTTTAGCATTCATTAGCAGGTGCCGAGCTAACAACAAAAAAAAGGGTCATGGGAAAATATAAAAGTTTGAGCGATCTCTTTATGAACGCCTTTGTAAAATTCAAACATTGTCCACTCACAATCCTTAGCTGCGGTTTTGTAATCATCATCATTATCTGGATCAAAGGCAAAAAATCCCCTTTGTGTTATGACGCCAGCAACGACTCCAGGCTTAATTTTGTCCCTTAGACTTTCTCCACTAAATTGTCTCTCAATTTCTGTCATATTTTTGTTTTCATTTTTTAATCTGAACAATCTTGTATCTGTAATACTTCCAGAGGAAACTGCTAAGAAAGAGGTTAAGGTCCCCACAATCAAGGGGTATATTGCAGGGTTATTCAAAGGCATAACTTTGTTGAACAGTGCCATTTCATCCAATCACACTCAAAATATCCCTCAAAAGGCCACCACATTTGACACAGCTTTAACCTCTTCTCTCAAATTGCACGACCAATCAAATGTTAGGTAGGTCAGTATTTATTCAAATATGTCGTAGGTGCAATTGAATCACTGGTAGTCGCCATGTCTATATACCTTTTTTTGATGAACTTACAATCATTTTTGTTTGTTAGGTTTGACCCATGAAAGTTTCCGGTTTCAGACGAGCGAATTACTGATTTTGTAGAAATCTGAGAATTTAGAATCATAAACAGTAGGCAAGTTACCGTGGTATAAAAAAAGCAATGTCCGTGAAAAGTAGCTCATCCCTGTTCGTATACATAAATCGCGCCGACGTTGGCCTCATGTGTAAAAGTTACACCTGGAAGATGACGTATGGACATCGTTTGCCAATTGGCAAGACCTTGTCGAGACGTCTGCATGTGATGGAAACTGACATCTACACAATGTGTAGACAATAAATCGAAGCCACTCGGTCGCTTTGCAGATATATCCCGCTAGCTACTACATTAATTGACTTATTTTGGATCTCTCAGACAGCAAATATGTCACTATCTATAACCGATCTGAAATTTCACCTCGCAAAGGAACACGTATAGGCTGAACATCAACTTTTATAGGTATGTAAGGAGACAATGAAAAATAATATGCTTTACCACCCAAAATGTGTGTGGGAATTATAATGAAGAGACAATTCAAGTTAAAGATTTAACATCAGGCTGGATGATTCCATCAAGTTCTTAAAAGAACTCCAACACACACAGATGCTTCAATAGGTTCCTAAAGTGCGTTGCATTAAGCACTGGTCTAAAATAAAGTCTAGCCTCATCGAGAACTTTGCAGCTTTGCGATTCCTCATCCTCCATCCGTCTCCACCTCCACAGCCCTCCATTGACTGTACTTTCACTCCCTGGTAACAGTAACTGCAGAATTTAAACATTTCCCGACGTATTGTTAAACCATAATGTATGAGTGTATCTAGGCTCAAGTTACTTATATTACAGCCGAAACAGTCAGTAATTAGACTAGTGAGCAAACCTAAGAACAGCACAGAGATAAGAAATACGATAATGGGTCGACACTTGTCAGACTTGATGAATATAATACGACGTTTAGATTTCAGGCCGACGTTGGCATGACGTATGTGTGCTATTTTAGATCAAGCCAGAGGATCATTTATTGCATCATGCGTGTAAAATTGGTATTGTGGTCGGTATATGTAATCACAATTGTGGGCTCTCATATCCCCCTGTATTTATTTACCCTCGACTATACACTGGATTTTGAAATGACAGGCGGTTATGTAAACATTGTATCACTGCTCTTGTGCGTCGAGAATTGGAACTATGTGGATTTACACTCCAGGGCAATAAAAGCCGTAGATTATGAAAATATCCGTTTTTTCCACTCATCACTACAATTGCAGCATAACACTAGCCTGTATTGTTCAGTTGAGTCGGTGTGCTTTTTTCGTCAGCAGTGCTGGATATGGTCGTTCATAATGTTGAGTGTTTAAAATAAATCTTCCAAACTTGTTTGAACGTGTATCAACATTTAACGTTTATTCGATGTTGTATCAATACCGCAAAGCTCAAACAAGTTGAGAATATAGGAAGCTTAACACTTAAAACAAAGCTAAGTTCGACAGACTAGTTTAATGCAATAGTTTGGAATCTTAAATGTTAGGCTGTACAACTCGTCCAATTAAGATCGTTTCAAGTTGCATTCTTCAGTTAATTTGGTTAAATTAGTCCCAACAATAATCCTTCATGCTAGTGGACGTCTTAAACAGCACCTGTTTACAAGACAAGGCAAATCAGGAAAAGCCCCAAACTTGCTCAATCACCCAGGTCCATAAGTTTCCTACCCATTAGCCCCAGCACCTCCAGTTAAAAACTAGAAGCCAGAACAGACTGTGCAAGTGTAAACAAACAGACTTTAGTTCCTCCCATCTGAATGTAACCAGAACCACTTGTGCCCGAAGAGGCAGCTTGATTGTGGTGTATTGGCAAGACAGGTTAAAAAGAATAAAGGTAGGGGGTGTTCAACCTTTACCTCCACTGCAACTGAAGGTGCCCTTATTTAACAAATCAACCAAATGTTCATATCCATGCAAGACATTTGTGAACTGACTCTCCAACTCCTTCCCAGTCAACATAGCATGCCTCATAAATGACAATAGAAATGCTCTAGTACAAAAGGATTCTTTATTAAATTTCAGTCTCACTGAAAGACAATTGTTAAAAAATTAAGAGTGACGTTTGCATTCTCATGTTGAGGATATTCGATTCAGCCTGAGGTGGGAGGAAAGGCATTGGTGCTGTGAGAACCAAAACAGGAATCCTTTGGAGCCGGTAACATTTGACGTATTGGGAGGGATCCTGGTACCCAACATCATAAAATTTGTTAGGCCATATGCTGAAATCACTTTGGCTTTGAAGGACTGTACAGGGACCCAGTGGCTGCTGCGGAAATGGGCCCAAACCTCTTAGTGGTAGATATTGGGAACTTTTTGGTCAATGTGTGAAGGTTGTGGTAACTGGGGAAATACGGGAACCCAAGAAACTTTGAATGAGGTGGGATAGAATCGAAAGAATCTTCAGTACTGGGCTTCTGGGGAACCTTCAGGTCATCCCTTGTATCAGTTGGGAAAGATCCTGGGAACCCAGGGCATGAAGGGAAACCAGCTGAATCTGGATTGGTAGGGTCTTCAGTACTAGGCATTTGGTAACCAGCAGATCCATCACTTGTTGGTAAGGGTTCAGGGATCCCAGGACATGAAGGGAAACCAACTGACGGTGGACTGGTAGGGTCTTTAGTAATGGGCCTGGGAGTTGTAACCGCTGGGCCATGGAACCAAGTTGATTCAGGATAAGTAGGACCTTCGGCAGTGGGCTGATGGGGACCAGCATATTCCCCACTTGTAGCAGGTGTTGGGGACAAGCCAGGGAACCCAGGGTATGAAGGGAAACCAGGGAGCTCTGGATCAGTAGGGTCTTCAGCACTGGGTTTCTGGGGACCAGTGGGTTCCTCACTTGTAGCAGTAGTTGGAGGTTGTTCAGGGAAGCCTACGTATGAAGGGAAACCAGGCAGCCAAGGGTAGGATGGGAATCCAGTAGGGTCTTCAGCATCAGGCATATGGGGACCAGCATATTCCCCACTCGTAGCAGGTGTTGGGGACAAGCCAGGGAACCCAGGCATTTCAGGGTATGAAGGGAAACCAGGGAGCTCTGGATCAGTAGGGTCTTCAGCACTGGGCTTCTGGGGACCAGTGGGTTCCTCACTTGAGGCAGTGGTTGGAGGCTGTCCAGGGAAGCCAGGCAGCCAAGGGTAGGATGGGAATCCAGTAGGGTCTTCAGCACCAGCATATTCCCCGCTTGTAGCAGGTGTTGGGGACAAGCCAGGGAACCCTGGGTATGAAGGGAAACCAGGCAGTTCAGGGTATGAAGGGAACCCAGTAGGGTCTTCAGCACCAGGCATATGGGGACCAGCGGGTTCCTCACTTGTAGCAGTGGTTGGGGGCTGTCCAGGGAAGCCTACGTATGAAGGGAAACCAGGCAGCCAAGGGTAGGATGGGAACCCAGTAGGGTCTTCAGCACCAGGCATATGGGGACCAGCATATTCCCCACTTGTAGCAGGTGTTGGGGACAAGCCAGGGAACCCAGGGTATGAAGGGAAACCAGGGAGCTCTGGATCAGTAGGGTCTTCAGCACCAGGCATATGGGGACCAGCATATTCCCCACTTGTAGCAGGTGTTGGGGACAAGCCAGGGAACCCAGGCAGTTCAGGGTATGAAGGGAAACCAGGGAGCTCTGGATCAGTAGGGTCTTCAGCACTGGGCTTCTGGGGACCAGTGGGTTCCTCACTTGAGGCAGTGGTTGGAGGCTGTCCAGGGAAGCCTGGGTATGAAGGGAAACCAGGCAGCCAAGGGTATGATGGGAACCCAGTAGGGTCTTCAGCACCAGGCATATGGGGACCAGCATATTCCCCGCTTGTAGCAGGTGTTGGGGACAAGCCAGGGAACCCAGGGTATGAAGGGAAACCAGGCAGTTCAGGGTATGAAGGGAAGGCAGGGAGCTCTGGATCAGTAGGGTCTTCAGCACCAGGCATATGGGGACCAGTGGGTTCCTCACTTGAGGCAGCGGTTGGAGGCTGTCCAGGGAAGCTTGGGTATGAAGGGAAACCAGGCAGTTCAGGGTATGAAGGGAAGGCAGGGAGCTCTGGATCAGTAGGGTCTTCTGCACCAGGCATATGGGGACCAGCATATTCCCCGCTTGTAGCAGGTGTTGGGGACAAGCCAGGGAACCCAGGCATTTCAGGGTATGAAGGGAAACCAGGCAGTTCAGGGTATGAAGGGAACCCAGTAGGGTTTTCAGCACCAGGCATATGGGGACCAGCATATTCCCCGCTTGTAGCAGGTGTTGGGGACAAGCCAGGGAACCCAGGGTATGAAGGGAAACCAGGCAGTTCAGGGTATGAAGGGAAACCAGGCATATGGGGACCAGTGGGTTCCTCACTTGAGGCAGTGGTTGGAGGCTGTCCAGGGAAGCCTGGGTATGAAGGGAAACCAGGCAGCCAAGGGTAGGATGGGAACCCAGTAGGGTCTTCAGCACCAGGCATATGGGGACCAGCATATTCCCCACTCGTAGCAGGTGTTGGGGACAAGCCAGGGAACCCAGGGTATGAAGGGAAACCAGGCAGTTCAGGGTATGAAGGGAAACCAGGGAGCTCTGGATCAGTAGGGTCTTCAGCACCAGGCATATGGGGACCAGCATATTCCCCACTTGTAGCAGGTGTTGGGGACAAGCCAGGGAACCCAGGGAGCTCTGGATCAGTAGGGCCTTCAGCACCAGGCATATGGAGACCAGCATATTCCCCACTTGTAGCAGGTGTTGGGGACAAGCCAGGGAACCCAGGGTATGAAGGGAAACCAGGGAGCTCTGGATCAGTAGGGTCTTCAGCACCAGGCATATGGGGACCAGCATATTCCCCACTTGTAGCAGGGGTTGGGGGCTGTCCAGGGAAGCCTGGGTATGAAGGGAAACCAGGGACCTCTGGATCAGTAGGGTCTTCTGCACCAGGCATATGGGGACCAGCATATTCCCTGCTTGTAGCAGGTGTTGGGGACAAGCCAGGGAACCCAGGCATTTCAGGGTATGAAGGGAAACCAGGCAGTTCAGGGTATGAAGGGAACCCAGTAGGGTCTTCAGCACCAGGCATATGGGGACCAGCATATTCCCCACTTGTAGCAGGTGTTGGGGACAAGCCAGGGAACCCAGGGTATGAAGGGAAACCAGGGAGCTCTGGATCAGTAGGGTCTTCAGCACTGGGCTTCTGGGGACCAGTGGGTTCCTCACTTGAGGCAGTGGTTGGAGGCTGTCCAGGGAAGCCTGGGTATGAAGGGAAACCAGGCAGCCAAGGGTAGGATGGGAACCCAGTAGGGTCTTCAGCACCAGCATATGGGGACCAGCATATTCCCCACTTGTAGCAGGTGTTGGGGACAAGCCAGGGAACCCAGGGTATGAAGGGAAACCAGGGAGCTCTGGATCAGTAGGGTCTTCAGCACTGGGCTTCTGGGGACCAGTGGGTTCCTCACTTGTAGCAGTGGTTGGGGGCTGTCCAGGGAAGCCTGGGTATGAAGGGAAACCAGGCAGCCAAGGGTATGATGGGAACCCAGTAGGGTCTTCAGCACCAGGCATATGGGGACCAGCATATTCCCCGCTTGTAGCAGGTGTTGGGGACAAGCCAGGGAACCCAGGGTATGAAGGGAAACCAGGCAGTTCAGGGTATGAAGGGAAGGCAGGGAGCTCTGGATCAGTAGGGTCTTCAGCACCAGGCATATGGGGACCAGCATATTCCCCGCTTGTAGCAGGTGTTGGGGACAAGCCAGGGAACCCAGGCATTTCAGGGTATGAAGGGAAACCAGGGAGCTCTGGATCAGTAGGGTCTTCAGCACCAGGCATATGGGGACCAGCATATTCCCCGCTTGTAGCAGGTGTTGGGGACAAGCCAGGGAACCCAGGGTATGAAGGGAACCCAGGCATTTCAGGGTATGAAGGGAAACCAGGGAGCTCTGGATCAGTAGGGCCTTCAGCACCAGGCATATGGAGACCAGCATATTCCCCGCTTGTAGCAGGTGTTGGGGACAAGCCAGGGAACCCAGGCATTTCAGGGTATGAAGGGAAACCAGGCAGTTCAGGGTATGAAGGGAACCCAGTAGGGTCTTCAGCACCAGGCATATGGGGACCAGCATATTCCCCACTTGTAGCAGGTGTTGGGGACAAGCCAGGGAACCCAGGGTATGAAGGGAAACCAGGGAGCTCTGGATCAGTAGGGTCTTCAGCACTGGGCTTCTGGGGACCAGTGGGTTCCTCACTTGAGGCAGTGGTTGGAGGCTGTCCAGGGAAGCCTGGGTATGAAGGGAAACCAGGCAGCCAAGGGTAGGATGGGAACCCAGTAGGGTCTTCAGCACCAGGCATATGGGGACCAGCATATTCCCCACTTGTGGCGGGTGTTGGGCAGCCAAGGGTAGGATGGGAACCCAGTAGGGCCTTCAGCACCAGGCATATGGAGACCAGCATATTCCCCGCTTGTAGCAGGTGTTGGGGACAAGCCAGGGAACCCAGGGTATGAAGGAAAACCAGTGAGCTCTGGTTCAGTAGGGTCTTCAGCACCAGCATATTCCCCACTTGTGGCGGGTGTTGGGGACAAGCCAGGGAACCCAGGGTATGAAGGGAAACCAGGGAGCTCTGGATCAGTAGGGTCTTCAGCACCAGCATATTCCCCACTTGTAGCAGGAGTTGGGGACAAGCCAGGGAACCCAGGCATTTCAGGGAATGAAGGGAAACCAGGCAGCCAAGTGTATGATGGGAACCCAGTAGGGCCTTCAGCACCAGGCATATGGAGACCAGCATATTCCCCACTTATAGCAGGTGTTGGGGACAAGACAGGGAACCCAGGGTATGAAGGAAAACCAGGGAGCTCTGGTTCAGTAGGGTCTTCAGCACCAGGCATATGGGGACCAGCATATTCCCCACTTGTAGCAGGTGTTGGGGACAAGCCAGGGAAGCCTGGGTATGAAGGGAAACCAGGCAGTTCAGGGTATGAAGGGAAGCCAGGGAGCTCTGGATCAGTAGGGTCTTCTGCACCAGGCATATGGGGACCAGTGGGTTCCTCACTTGTAGCAGTGGTTGGGGACAAGCCAGGGAAGCCTGGGTATGAAGGGAAACCAGGCAGCCAAGGGTATGATGGGAACCCAGTAGGGCCTTCAGCACCAGGCATATGGAGACCAGCATATTCCCCACTTATAGCAGGTGTTGGGGACAAGACAGGGAACCCAGGGTATGAAGGAAAACCAGTGAGCTCTGGTTCAGTAGGGTCTTCAGCACCAGCATATTCCCCACTTGTAGCAGGAGTTGGGGACAAGCCAGGGAACCCAGGCATTTCAGGGAATGAAGGGAAACCAGGCAGCCAAGTGTATGATGGGAACCCAGTAGGGTCTTCAGCACCAGGCATTTCAGGGTATGAAGGGAACCCAGTAGATGCTGGATCAGTAGGTTCTTCAGTACCAGCAGATTCTTGTCTTGTTACAGTTGGTGGGGATGGGCTAGGGAACTGTGGGTATGAAGAGAAACTGGGGACCTTGGGACATGGAGGGATCCCAGGTACATAAGGTTCCCCTGCCACATGAGAATTCTGAGAGTGTGCAGCATCTTGTGCAGACATTGTAGTCATTATCCAGGAATAATGACCAGGGGCCATTGGTAGAGCAGGAACTGGAGAGCGTGCTACTACAGTAAACGCAAACACTTGTCCGATTCACATAGCAGGATCAAGATTTAGCTGATACCTATTGAAGGTAAAAGAAGAAAATAGAACACAAAAGCAAAAAAAAAAACTTTTTTTTTTTTTTTTTTTTTTTTTTACTTAAAAAAAAAAAAAAACCCTTTTTTTTAATATAGGCAAAAATTAATAATATAAAGTTACTTTACCTCCATAATGACACATGGTTCTTTGTAAGGAATAGTGATCGTCAATCCTCCAGAGTGCATGTGTAATGCCACAGTAGATCCACAAAGTTCTCCAGACAAAGGTTCCCAGACGTTGGAAGCTAAGTATAATCGTTTACACATTACTTGTTTTTATATGCAAAATTGAAAAGTTCCACCACAATGCTGGTTATCAAACTAAACAACTAACCCTAGAGATACACTTGAATTCCCTTGAACACCCATTGCTTCAAAATTACCTTTCACTTTGAGTGCATCTGCTGCGATATTACCCATGTTTAACACCATGCCATTCATGAAGCAAGAGACAGAAGGAGGAGGTGGTGCAAGAGGACAAGACATTTTCATGGATTCACCCCACAGCTTCAGATGCAGCACATGATCCCCACCCTGTTGGAAGGGTGTTTGGATTAAAATTCAATGACTACACAGGGGGACTTCAGGTAGCCATCAGCATTAAGAATTACCTGTTTAGTAACATGGCAGCCTTGGTAGGGAGCTACAAAAAGCACATCTCTGCGTGACCTTCGCACAGAGAACCCGCACTGAGAAGGCATCTGAGTCAAGGGAATGAGAGACCCCTCACCTACAAAAAGCAGAACCTCAGATTCAACCACACACACACTTTTAGTAGAAATCCACAGGATTGTCCCATTAATCTCACCATTGTCCACCAGAAAATGTGGAGTCTTTACTCCCTTCACCCGTAAGGTCATAGCATCATCAGTGCACCGCACCAAAGGTCCCATGCGTTCGAGTTTGGTATACAACGACAGGTGCCGAGCTGAAAAGAACCATAATTACATTCCATAGAAAAGGTAACTAAGGATCATTGTCATTCATGAAAAAAAATTAAAATAGTTAATGTTAAAACATTCCAGCAACTTAAACATGTCAGTATAGTTGTGGGCAATATACTACTCACGATCCAATCTCGCCGTTTGGTTGGACTCTTCATAATTTGAAGCAAAGGCAAGAGATCCATTTCGATCATTGACCCCAGTAGTGGCTACATACTCTTTTGAGCTATTAAGACTTCCTCTTCTAAACACAACTTCATATTCCCTCGATGCAGTTTCTTCATTTTGAGAGGAAACTGTTACAAAATTTGCCAAAGTCGCCAAGAACAAGGAACACACTAAGGGATAATTCCAAGACACCATGTTGAAATGTCTTTCAAAGCCAATTCCACCCCATGCCAACATAGCACACAGGTACATGTTGCACAGCTTTTATCTGCACGTTTCAATTACCTGACCAATCAAATTTGAGGTAGGCCAGTTGTCTAATTATGTAAACACACCTGATGTGCATTTCAATCACCAATACGGGTATAGGCTGCATTTGTTCTTCCAACTTGGGTGTGTTAATATGCTTTGTTTGTGCTTGTTGGAATTTGTTGTCTTAAACATAGACACTACTAACTTAGTCTAACTTGTGGAATTTGGTTGCTCATGGTGCTAAAAAGAACACAATAGGGCCAACCCTTGTGCCTTCAACATTATGGACCTCCCTCTGTCCTAAGGGTTATAAAGGCCCCACCTTCAACCCTGAATCACAACAGGTTAACTACATTTTTACCGTGTAGACTTGGGCACTGAAATGTGCAGCCATACTGCACATGAGTCAAATTTACTTTTGTCAGAGTTAAATCAAGCACATACAATCAAAATCTCATCATATGGGTGCACTTGTGTGCGTTAAACATAGTTTCAGGTCACTCTGGCCCCCGCAGAGAGCACTAGTTTAAAGAAGCTTGTCTTGTCCTTGTCTTTCATTTGATTTTAAACTATGCAATTAAGCATGACACCACCCCAAAGATTTTTTTGGGGTGGTGGTGTTTATGAATGGCCTGTCTTTGAGGCCTTAATCTCTGCCTGGCCATGTGTTCCAGAATTTCATTCTGATTCCTTCCAATATTGGACTTTTTTCCACGCATACTAAATAGCACACCTGTTAGATGCCCTGACGTAATTGGAGGTACTAAACAATTAAAGAAATGCTTTGACATTATTTGGGAATTTTATATTAGACCTGTTCAGTGTAATGCCAAGTGTGTAGATTGACGGTTGGAATAACTAATTATTGCACCCCCTACAGTTAGGTTAGAAAAAGGTTTGCATCAATGCAAGTTCAAAATAGAGGGTGAAGACAGCATATTGGACTACATTTTGGTTTAGTATGGATCTTAGTCTGCACCAGTGACAGTACTTTCCACCAATGACAAGACTATCTACTTGAGAGCCTATGGTGCTTTAATTCCAGGAGTCACACAGGGCGAAGAACCATGCCCAATAAGACATTCAGAAACTGCATCTCCTGCTTCTTGACCCTAGGGCAGCCTTCAGGTCAGTGACACCATTGTAGCAGAACTAGTGAGTCACAATTATAACAGCAGAAGTGCTCAAAGTTTACAAAATGTTTTCCGAACAAGAGACTCAAATACAAGTTTAAAGGATTCTTTATTTAAATGTTTAAAGTCACTGAACAAACAGAGACAAATGGGTTAAAAAGAGAATCGTTTAGAGTATTTGGCTACAAGTTTTTAAGGGCAGGTAGAGGAGGGAGTGTATCCTTGCTGTGAGGAACAAACCCAGGGATCCTTCTCTGGTCCTCAGGCCTAGTAGTGGTGGTTGACTTAGGGGCAGCTTCTGGAGCTAGTGTGACATTCGACTGAAGGGAAGGATTATCCTGGTACATGACATCATACATTTTAAGAGGGGCCACATGCTGACCCCACTTGCGCTTTGGTTTGTAGAGGGCTTTAAGACACCCTGGAAGTGCAGCAGATGTGGGTGCAAACCCTGTAGTGGCAGTTGTTGGGAGCGGTCCAGGGAACTGAGGATACGCAGGGTATAAAGGAACACCTGGGAACCCAGGGTATGAAGGGAACCTAGTCGACTCTGGCCTGGTTAAGTCTGTAGTAGTGGGGTTCTGCGGATCTGAAGGTGCAGGCTTTGTAGTGGTGGTTGGGAACGGTCTGGGGTACCCAAGGTAAGGAGGGATCCAAGGGTAAGGAGGTTGCTCCAAGTCAGGAAAGGTCAAGTCTGCAGTCTCAGTGGTTGACATCTGGGGGTCTACAGGTGCAGCTCTTGTAGTGGCAGATGGCGCAGACCTAGGATGTCCTGGAAACTGGGGGTACGCAGGGTAGCGAGGTAGCTCTGACTCAGAACCAGGAGACTCTGCAGTAGTCGTGGTCGTTCGGATCTGGGGATCAGCAGCTCTTGTAGTGGCAGATGGAGGGGACCTTGGGTACCCTGGAAACTGGGGATACGCAGGAAACCCGTGAAACTGGGGGTATGGAGGTGAGCCAGGGGACCCAGGGTATAGAGGCAGCTCTGCTGGCTCAGATCCAGAAGGGTCTGCAGCTGTTGTGGTGGTTGAAATCTGGGGATCAGCAGCTCTTGTAGTGGCAGATGGAGGGGACCTAGGGTACCCTGGAAACAAGGGGTATGCAGGGAACCCAGGAAACTGGGGATATGGAGGGGAGCCAGGGGCCCCTGGAAGCTGAGGGTACGGAGGGTAGCCAGGGGGCCCAGAGTATGAAGGCAGCTCCATTGACTCAGAACCTGAAAGGTCTGCAGTAGTGGGTGCAGCAGTTGGGATCTGGGGATCTACAGCTCTTGTAGTGGTAGGTGGAGGGAACCTTGGGTACCCTGGAAACAGGGGGTATGCAGGGAACCCAGGAAACTGGGGATACGGAGGGGAGCCGGGGGGCCCTGGGTATGAAGGTAGCTCTGCTGTCCTAGAACCAGAAGGGTCTGCAGTAGTGGGTGCAGCAGTTGTGGTGGTTGGGATCTGGGGATCTACAGGTCTTGTAGTGGTAGGTGGAGGGAACCCTGGGTACCCTGGAAACAGGGGGTATGCAGGGAACTTATGATATGGAGGGGAGCCAGGGGCCCCTGGAAGCTGAGGGTAGCCAGGGGGCCCAGAGTATGAAGGCAGCTCCATTGACTCAGAACCTGAAGGGTCTGCAGTAGTGGTGGTTGGGATCTGGGGATCTACAGCTGCAGCTCTTGTGGTAGGTGGAGGGAACCTTGGGTACCCTGGAAATAGGGGGTATGCAGGGAACCCAGGAAACTGGGGATACGGAGGGGAGCCAGGGGCGCTTGGAAGCTGAGGGTAGCCAGGGGGCCCAGAGTATGAAGGCAGCTCCATTGACTCAGAACC